>WUQG02442082.1:0-13512 GCA_011317285.2 Androctonus mauritanicus
TCCTTTCTTTTCAGACTTGCTACGAAATGGAAAGGTACCTCAAGGATGAACCAAAGCTACAATCGTACAAAAAACTCCCCTCGGAGCTAGATTCATGGAATCTACTAGCGCCTCCGGGGGTAACTAGTTGGGAAGTAACCAAAGTAGAAGTTGTTGATCCACTGATACCATTAGACGAATTACGACTGAATGAAAGACATTTTGATAATGTGAGTATGGGCTCGGCGAGTAGTGGGTGTAGTCGTGTGTCGTGGGACAGTTCGTTAAGTTGTGCGGTGGTCGTTAAACAAGAGCCGGTGGATCAGGACGAAGACGAGGAATACGAGGACTTGTTCGAAGCGACGAGGTTAGATGTGAACTCTGATCCGTTAAGGCTTAAAGTTATTTCGCGGGAAACGGGGGAAGGAAAAACGAAAAAAAAAATCCCAAGTTGCAAGCGTGCAACGTTGCATTTGCCTGGTATGTGTTTTAAACAAAACTAGTGACGAAAAAGAAAGCATCTAGTTTTTATCGACCGCTTTTTACCCGACAGCTTCCCCGAAAGTGTAGGGTTAAGGACATGGAGATCGATCGTGGCTTAAGTAGTCTTGTCTTCGACTCGTTGTTTTACTGTTACACATCCCAGGATGATGATTGTCACACTACCTGCAACGCAGTCTCATCCCAGGATGATTCTCCGAGTACTTTTACAACCGAAACTGTCTACAGTCCTAACCTCTGTTTATAATTAATATCCATCGACCATATTGATAAACGATTTTAGAGCTTAGCAATCCTCCGATTGCAGGTGTTAATCTAGAATACAATCCCATTTTCCTCCCGTTAATACTGGGATGAATGGTTAGATAGATACGCACGTTTATATTATTGTTATTGTTATTATTTTATTTTATTTCTTTATCGGTAGAAGTTAGGGGAACGTCTTCCCTCCCCCCTGTTTAAGTCGGTGTCGATAGTAAGGTAAACACCGAACGACTTTTTGGCAGAGATTTATTCAACAACACTCGTAAAATGCGACCGACTACATCGATAGAAAGCATCCAGCGCATAGCATTAGATGAAGTGGGTGGACTCTCGCGCAAGAGCAATGACCCCATAGGGCAATCGGTAAAGACTCTCTTCGTCAGATGGGTCTACAATAAGAGGAGTTACAAGCTGTCAGCGTGTAGCACGCCTTAAATTCTGTCTGATCGAAAGGAAAAACTTGTTATAAAAAATAACGTCTGTGTGTGTTTGTGTGTGTGTATATATGTATATATTTACAAGCGAGCAGTGGCAAATTGCACTCATTACCGCTATCTCTCGAATTTTTTAAAATATTGCCATTAAAAATAAAAAAAATGTGGCTGTTTTCCCCCGCCATTCCGTACGTAGAATAAGAATAATCTGTTTTTAAAAGTTTAAAAAACGAAATTTGTAAGCGCGTTAAAAGGATTTGTATCGTGCGTAATTACGCGATTTCATTCGTTTTTGTTGGTATTATTATTATTATAATTACTGTATTTCATCTCGAGATACGAAATCTGTTGTTGTTATGGAGAGCTGCAGAGAGCATAATCAATTTTTGAGTTATGGTCAAGGCGAGTATAATGGCTCGCATGTTAAACAGAACGATTGGTTGCAGAAAAAAAAAACCGGGCAGTCTACAGAAACAAACTAATTTCATTTCTCAAATCCTCGTTTGTTTGTTATTCTAAAGCGAAAAGTTTTTTAGAAAATGAATATTTTTCTAAGGAAAGCGAGAATTACGAGATCATGGCGATGTTTCCGGATGTTCTCGGTTAATAACTTTTCGAAATAATCGGTAGATTTTCACGAAATTTCGTAGACGTGTCCAGACGTTAAAGATGATGACACATCTTTTAACCGTACAGCTTCATCCACTTAAAAAATCGCGAACGTTCAAACTTTTCAGGTTTCACTTAATACACGTGAACACCAATGCAGGATTAGACTATCTAAAATGGTCCCATTTCAAATCCTCCTCCAGATAGATAGCAGTTTTAATCGCACGTCTTTAATCACTCCAAAATGGCTGACACGTTTAGAAAGTGGGCAATTAATTCTTTCCAAAATTGCTCATTATGAGCAAGCAATCCTTTACTTAACATATAAGCATCGTTCTGCACGTTACGCTACCTTGTCATAATTTATTTTACTTTTTTTTTCTTTTCACAGCAATTTTTTTTCTGTTTCCGTTTACTCTTTCCCCCAAGAAGTGTTTTAGGCTACAACTTTTTTTTTTTTTATTTTTTCTGAGACGAACTGGATTTTTAAAGCACTCGTGGGCCGTACTTACGTCCCAGCGAAAGGTTTTCATGTACAATAAATACTTAGAATCATTGCACTCGGCGGTGCAATCGTTGCCGCCGGTTAAAACTACGAATAAAATTCATAAAAAGAAGAGAAACTGCAACTTTATAAAAACTCATTTTGATCCCAATAAACGATCGTTTTAGGAAACAAAACGCTAAGATTTTAAGTGGACAGTTTGCAGTAATATGAAATTTTTTTTTGCTTTCTTTGGATATTCAAAAAGCTGTAGAAATAATTGAAAAAATTACTAAGAAGGAACCATTTTCGATTAATTAATTACGTATATCTTCAACTGTTTTTTTGCCTTTCTCTTAGAAGTACTGCAACTACACTCTTTACGCAACTGCTGCTCCGAACAATATTAGGGAGTCAATTAATGTTGGGTGGATGGTACATAACTGAGTTTACCAAGAAAATAAAATATTTCGCCCGGAGAAGTTGGCAAGAATCCATTCGAGGCCGCTGGCCTTTAGTGATTGCAGTGTTCTATGTTCTTCTCTCTGTCTCTCTCTCATCCCTAACCCATAGGCAAGACTGTGTCACCTTAAGGGAAGCAGTCATCCCAAGGTCACCTTGCTAACCTGGAGCCTGGGGATAAACCGGTTTCTCTCAACGTTCAAACCTGTCTGAACTGTTCTTGGCCCCATTTGACTTACTACTAGACATCTCGGTAGAAGTAAAGTTCATTTTATGCCATCTGTCAACCATGACTAACTTTTGATTGTATATTTTTACTGTTTAAAATTGATCACTTCGCTTTTAAAATCCCACACAAACGGAATTACACTTTATGGATTGATGACGAATCTACGTCGAACGTTTTCGCATTTTTATCTCCCTTTTTTTCTTTCTTTCTGTTCCTCCCCTTTTCGCGAAGTTGTGCCATCAAAAAATCTGCCTTTCGTTACACGTTATTGACGTAATATAATTTGGTAAATCGTACTCAAACTTCTGTATCGATTGGTCTTTAAAGTTCGAAAATTTTTCCGACAGGAAAAAGTTTTTAACTTCTGACGAAGAAAATATATCAAAAAAATATTCTACAGATTTTTTTTCGAGTATAAATTAATCGAGTGTGATGGATATAACGAAGAAAATCGGAAAGATTTTCGAATGGATCACAAGAGACGTTTTAATTTCTAACCAAGTTCCGTTTTACCGTGATTAATCCCGATAAAAATTTCAATTATTTCGCTAAAAATCCTTCGAACATCGCTCTTCTATAATATATAAGTGTGTGGCCTATCGATCATTTTAAAACTGACATTTATTCTTTGATCAACTTCACTTTTGAAGCTTGTCAAAGTAAAAACTGCGGATTTATCACCTTTTGATAATCTTTCTTTTCTTTCTGCATTCTCTGGAGTCTTTTTTTTTTTTCTTAAAAAAAAAGTTTCGTTCCGAGTCAGACCACGAATACGATTAATAAAAATTTTGTAGAAATCGTGACGTCTTAATAATTGAGCAACTCTTTTGTGCAGTTTTCTCTAAAGTGGTTCTCTAATTTGCCTCATTATGATTACTTTTCTACCACGTTTTCTTCCTACCGAATGCCATTTTGCTACGGTAACAACCACCGTTGGAATGTGCATTTTGCTTCGAAAATCTTTGCTAGAATCAGAATTTTGCGTAAAAAATTTAAAAGTTTTTGAGGTAAGATTCGTTTCCAGCGTAAGGTTCGAACGTTGATGTGAAAACATCAACGTTCGAACCTTACCTACATTGATTTAAAAGATTCGAAACTCCAAAAAAATTTATAAAACCAGAAAGTTTTGAAGATGGTAGAAAGGGGAAAAAAGCAATATTTTGCTTGTCATTGTCTGAATTGTCATTCTTAAACGGATTTTTGAGGTAAAGCGCTAAATCGAAAGATTCGAAAAACCCGAAAACGAAATCGAAAAGTTCGAACCCTAAACGGGTTTTGAACTTTTCATCTTTCGTTTCGAGATTCTGAAAGGTTCGAAAATCTTCGATTTCGTTCTCAGATTTTTCGAACCTTTCAGTTTCGTTTCGGCATTTCGAACCTTCGATTTCATTCTCAGATTTTTCGAACCTTTCAACTTCGTTTCCAATGTTTCGAACCTTCGATTTCGTTCTCAAGTTTTTCGAACCTTTCAGTTTCGTTTCGGCATTTCGAACCTTCGATTTCATTTTCAGGTTTTTCGAACCTTTCAATTTCGTTCTCAAGTTTTTCGAACCTTCGATTTCGTTCTCAAGTTTTTCGAACCTTCGATTTCGTTCTCAAGTTTTCCGAACCTTTCAGTTTCGTTTCGGGATTTCGAACCTTCGATCTCATTCTCAGGTTTTTCGAACTTTCCATTTCGTTTCGAATTTTTCGAACCTTCGATTTCGTTCTCAGGTTTTTCGAACCTTTCAATTTAGCGCTTTTACATCAAAAATCCTTTCAAGAATGACAATTTAGACAATGACAGGCAAATTATTACTTTTTTTTTTTTTTCGCTCTCTCTTTCTACATCTCAAATTTTTCTCATTTTATAGGTTTTTTTTTTACAATTATAAAATGCTGTTTCCACGTGCGAAACTTGTTTGTTTGTTCAATCCTCTTTCGAACTTTTCTTACTCCTATTTGTGTTTACTGGCCTTAATAAACTGATGGAATTCGGAAACTAAAAGGAAAATCTTGTAAAAACACATTCCTACATCTTGAATTTTTAAAAATGAACATAGTAGGCATTCGAACAAGTTCTCTTATCTTCATTTTCCACAGAAATTACCTTGCGCATTTTTTTTTTTTTTTGTTCCGTTTTTACCCTGGAAGAAAATTAAAGATAAACAATACAATTCATTTATCCTACTGAAAAATTAAATTTGTCGAATATATATATATATTGTTTTTATTTTAAAGGAAATGTTAAATAATAATAATATAAAAAAAAAAATTAATGTAAAAATTACGAAACGAAAAATTTACGGATGTTCGTGGCCGTATCGGATTTTATAGAAATTCGCTCTTGGTGGATGTGATGTCATCTGTCACGTGGATTTACGAGATTCAAAATTCCGAGTGGAATTTTTCTTAATATTTTAAACCACGTATACTCGAGTAATTCAATATTAAACTAATTAATACACGCCAAATCTAAAAATAGCAATAGTTTGATGGTCCTTGGCGCTATTATTAAATGTGTCGTGTGTTTCGGTTCGAAGATTTACGTCAATCATATACAGTTATAAATTATGTACTACTTTGCATTTAAATTCATTTCTTTTTCTAAGGAGAAATGTTAAAATTTTAAATTTAAAATAGTATATTGCATCTTCTAGGAAAATTTTATTATAACATTCAAAGCATTATTTCGAAACTAAATTTGAAACTTTTTTTTATGTTGAATGATGGTGATGACGTCATTAATGTTTTCGAGCTATGTTTATAATATAATTTCGATAATTTTAATACTAAACTATTAATTTTTTGTATTTTTTTATTTCGTAAACATAAAAATTAAACTAAAAAATATACGATTTTTATTATTATTATTATTTTTTTTTTTTTTTAATTATACGCATGCTCGTTATAACAACAGCAGACGATTTTGTTTCTCTGAATCCGGAATGACGTATTGTATTGCTTTCTATTATTCGTTTCCTTTGATCCGATTTAAAGTTATTATTATATCTGAATGAAACTATATAAATATAAATTTTTAAAAGAATTATTTTAAAGATCCATTCACGAGGGATTTATCGTTGAACTATTAAATAAGTTTTTTAATGATTCTTCTATTTATAATCAATAATGATTTGAACGTATCAATTGAAGAATTTAATTTATCGTTCTAAAAGTATTAAACTTGGAGGATATTTTATTTTTCTGCTTCTAAATATACTTGGCTGTGTCTGCTGAGTTTTATTTTTATCAATAAAATAACGATTATCATCAGAATTATTTTGATCTGAATATAGATACAATATTAAAACATGCACATTCTCTATATAATACAAGGAGTGAAGATTTTATAACTATTATTATTATTATTTTTTAAGTTCTTTCAACATATAAGCAACTAAAAGTTATGGATCATTCATAATATTCAATTTTTCTTGTCATGTATTTTTTGAGATTTTGACATTTCATAATGTCAAAGTCAATTTCAATTAAGTCACATAAAATCTTTTTTTTTTTTTCTTATTTTCCTTTTTTATTTTAACTGCAAAATGTGTATTGTTATCCACTTTTCCTTACTTTGTATTGATTTGTATAATGTCATTGCTTTAGGGTAATTAAACTTTATTTTCAATTAAAAGAATACAGGCTAATAATATAGAAATCGTCAAGTGTTTAAAACGGAAGAAAATCCATAAAAAGAAATGCATAGATAAATTATGCTAGTAGGATATCTTATTTATTGTTGAAGTAAATAAGTTCTACAGTTTCATTGTTTTCTCATAGAATACAGAAGTTTGTTGCATAATTTATATTTCCATTGAATAATCTCTTCATGTATAAAAATTAATTTTTTTTTATATTAGAATATTTTGGTTTATATATAGATTATATGTATATTATTGCTTCATTATTTTTCTTTTATTGATATTTTATTTCTAAAATGAAGTAATAAAGTAATAGTTCTCCAAAATTGTTCAAAATTTTATTTGGAATTTTTGAAGAAAGCATAATGAAACAAAATTTAGCATCTTCCTAAAATAGAACTTCTAGGAATCAAATAGAAAAGTAGTTAGTGTTCAATTAGAGATGTAGTCTTTAGCATGGAACTGCTCTTCTTATATAATTGCTGTTATAATATATTGATTGTTAACCTCCTTATCAAAGGAAAGTGAGTTTAAGATCATTATGATCTGTGTACTCCCTATTAATAATTTTTGAACTATTTATTAGATTTTTGTGAAATGCAGTATGAATTTCTATCGTTAAAGGAAACTCTGATGCTACATCTTTTAATTCTGTTGCTTTCAACCATTTAAAAACAATAGACATTCATGTTTCCAAGATACTTTCTTAATTTATTTAGCAGGAAGATCAAACTACTAAAAAAGACTGATGACACATCAATTAATCATTTATTTTCAACTATTTAAAAATGATAGACATTCAAACCTTGGAGGTTCCTCTCTAATAACTTTGAATTACGGTATTTGATTGATTTTTTTATGAAATTTGGCAGGATATTAAAATGATTACAGTCAACTTTGAAATAAATTTAATTAACTTTATAGTTTTTCATTTAAAAATGGCAGGTATTCAATCTTATGAGATTTTTACCTAATAATTATTAAACTATTCAATAAATTGTTATGATATTGGTAAGGGCATTATATCCTTGAAGATAACTTTGAGGACAGACATTTTGCTTCTGTATCTGAAAATATAATGAGCATGTTTGGAACATATAGTGTATATGTTCAGAAAATAAGCAATTAGTTCTTTCCAGAACTATTTATATATTTAAGTGCAAACTAAATAAGGTATGTTGTTGTTATGTATTTTATATAAGAAACATTGTTGCTAATATTTTTAATTAGAATCTGGTTAATCATTTTAGAAACTTCTTTAAAATTCTTTTGAAAATATAAAATCAATAATGAATTGTTTAAATATATGCACACTAATATTTATTTTTAAGCAGAATTAAAGATGATTCTACTCTTTAAAATATTAAAATTAAATTAAAAATGAGGTTATTTTATTTTAATTATTTTATAAGATAATTAAAATAATAAATGTTAAATATATTTAGCTGAAATGTTTTCAGTTAATGATAATTAATTAAGCTTAAATTTTTTATAGGAATTAAAATTTATTAATATATATATAAATTATACATTTGATTATATCAGTTATTATATATATATAGTAGGTCTCTGACTTGTATGGTTTTGATTTATGCGTAGAAAATCAGAAATAAACAAGCATTAACGCAGTACAGGGAAATTCCCTATACTGCGTTAGTGCTTGTTTATTTCTGATTTTCTACGTATCAAAGGGTTTAGCAGTCTCTCTAATTATACTTCGTTTGATTTATGCATCTGCATATCTTGGAAGCTGCATAAGTTTTTTTTTATTTTTGTTAAATTTCCATAAAAAGCTAATAAACAATTCACATTTTTGCAAAAATATCACTTATGGCCTTAAATATTCTTATCTGTGTTTAAAGAATGCTTATAAATTTCATTTAGTTACTTTATTTGTTAATGTATTCATTTGTATATATTGAATTTAAGCATTGATTTATATGGTTTTCAATTTGTACAGAATTTTTTTTGGAAGAATTAACTGTGTAAGTCAGGACCTACTGGGTATAAAATAATGACAAAACTCACCAAAAAAATTTTTTTAAATAAGCTTTGTTTACGAAAACTGAATTAATACAATTAATGTTTTTGTTATAGCAACTATTATTTATTATAAAAATATATTGTTATATAGTTTATAATTTGTCCTTATGATAAGAATCGTAAAATATTTAACAGTAGTTTATTTGAACAAATATACTGTATTTAAAATTTTATCTAATTAATATATTAAAATTTATCAATAATTTAAAGACATATTTTAAATTTTTAAAGAAATTTAATTTTGAATAATGACATAATGAATTAAATTCTTTTTTATTGTTAAATAAAAAATTATCTGTTAAATGCATATAGTTTTGATTTCAATATTTAAATATTTTTCTATAAATTATAAATTTGACTGTAATATATTTGACTAAGACTGGAAAAAATAAACTTTAAAATAAATGTTATATTTTAAAATTTCAAAAATAAATTGTAAATAATAAATAATATATTAATCGTATATAAATAAAAATATACAGTTGTATATCAAAATAAAAATATTTAGATTATTAATTCAGTTCAAGTTTTTTTGTTGTTGTTTATTTTTAAATATCTTAGATTTATGATACTTTAAATATTATATTTTTCCATAACATGGTTTGGAATTATAAAATTTCAGTCACAAAAATTCATTCATAACTAATCTGTATAGGTTCCTTTTTAATACACAAATATTATTTGTGAAAATGAACAACTATTGTCAAAAACTAACTTGAATTAAATAATTTATAAGTTTTAATGATTGGTAAAATATGATTGTTATAATTAATGATGTATTATTAAATTCATTGCACATATTGATCTATATAAAAAAAGAATAAATATAAAATAAGTATATTTTATTCCATGGGAAAAGTTGATACAAATGATAAAGCTTTGCACTCTTCCATACTTAATTATGAATACCTACTTACAAAATAAAAATTTAAATTCCGATATCATTGATTTTAATATTTGTAATATATATTTTTCAGATTAATTTTATTTTAGAACAGTTTTTCTTATTTAATTAAATAAAATCTTAAAATAAAGTTTTAATTCATATCAGAGTATATTTTAAAGATTTTTCGTATTTTAAATATTTTTTATCATCACACTGATATTAGAAATTTATTATAATACATTACTTTTTTTAGTCTTCATAAAAAACAGTACATTAAAAATTAAATTTTCATTTTGTAGATGATAAATTCTATATAATAAACAGATTTAATAAAAAATTTTTATATATATTTTAGTGATTTAAATGCTACATATACATATTTTCATTTATTATAGCAGTAAATCATTTTAGTCCAAGGAAATAGTGATCATTTAAGATGATGAGTCACATAGAATAGTTAAGATTTTCTTTTCAAAAAGCTATAAACTTATTTTATTAACATGAATTTTATTCAATGAAACTTTTTATACAAAAGTAAAAATTTAAATACACTTTCCATTTTCAGAAAGTACAAAGATTTTTAAAACTTAGATATCCTTTTTTTTTAATCAAAAATTTATAAAATAATTTTAGAATTTAATTAAAATAATGCATACATTTTTTGCAACAATTTATTTTTGTTTGAGTCGAAGTAATAATAACAATAATTTATATTATTTTTCAATTTGTAATTTATGTTTACAGTGTTTTATTCAATATAATAATCAAAACTAAACAGAAATTGATAGAATGGTTATTTTTTCAACATTTCCATAAATATCTTCTTAAATGAATTTAAGTATGAATAATTTTAAATTTACTACAATTTTATAATAAATTTTGTTAAATTATTATAATTTAAGAATATATTTATAATATATTATCTTCATTTTTATTAAAATATGTTAAACGTTAATTAGTCATTTGAAATTCCATTTTAGATTAGTAAATTTTATTTTGTAGATACTTAAAATTTTATATTTATGAATTATTTCATATATTATCCATAAAGTATGTCTTTTGTATTATAGATTATTTGGATTTATATGATTTTTTTTTTAGTTAATATATTATATTGGAAGAAAAATTATAAAAATTTTGTAAGATAACTAGAACATTTAAATTCTTGTTTTAAATCAAAATTTAGTTTATGTTATATCAATATTCAATTTTTATTATTTTATAAATATAATATAATGTTTAAATTTAAGAATTTTTAGATGTTATTGTATTATAAGAAAAGTTATTTGCTGTTGTCAGAAGGCAAAAATCCATTATTCCAGACAAATGCATAATTTCAAAGCTGGTTATGCTATAAATAATGTAATAGAAACAAGCTATATATACTTAGCATTCATTAATCCATTATAACGTTCAATATATAGTAATTTATTTATATATATATATATTTTATTTAGTAATTTTATAGAACATAATTATATTAATTATATATAAATATTTTTAAAAGCTTCTACATGTCCCTTTCTTGGTGGGATGTATGCAGGATCATTGCCTGCACCACCTAGTTCACCTTTTCGATCACCAACAGGAAATATTCGACAGTTCTGGCCTCCTACACCACCCCCAGAAGGTAATAATTTTTTTAGTTTAATAATTAAATAACTAGTTTCCTTTTCAATTCAGTACATGAATTATTATAATGAATAAAATTAAAATAAATTTTTATAATAACATAAAAAAATAATCAAAGCTATTTAATAAATAAATACTTATAAAATATTTTATTAATTTTAAAAGTAACAAAATCTGTTTTGAATTATACAAAAAAATCATTCCGTTTTAAAAAATACAATATATTAAATTATACAACAATAAATAATGAATTAACTTTTTGTGAATGCTGAAAAATTTATCTTTTTATGTATGCAAATAAGAACCGCTTAATTTAAATTGAGAAGTATAATTATTCCAAATTAAAGTTTTTAAGATGATAAATATAAAAATTATTTATCTTATAAAATTTTAATTAACCTTTTAGATAATCCTATGAATTTTTGTATCATATTTAATTATGTGAGAAATAAGTGTCACCCATATTATTTCTCTCATTTTTAAAAATTTCTTCAAACATTAGGCAATTATTTATGCTGTTAGAAATATCAAATGTCATTAGAAAATTAAATGCATATTAATTTATAATGAAAATGCAATTCTTCGAGCTGTAAATAATTTATGCAAAATTATTATGTTATTTGCATGCTCATTTTTTACACTTAAAAACTATTAATTATGCTTAAAAATGATTCTCTTTGATTTAGACATAACTTTTTTTTGTTTTTTTTTTCATTTTAGTTGTTGCACAATTCATATAGCAATATAGACTAAATTTCACAGGAACATAAAACATGCACATCATAATTTTTGTATATATATATATATATCTATTAAAATTTTTTTAGAATAAAAAATTGAAAGTTTAGTTTATTATATACAAATATATATCCAGATTTATGAAGCTGTGATTTATGAGACCTTGCTTATATCAACAAATACAATTTAAACTAGAGTTTTAATTTATGAACTTCTATTCTGCACATTTGTGAAAAACATTTAATAAGCAAAAATTTCAAAATCTAATAATATATATTTATACATTTAGTGTCCTTTCAGAGTAGGAAAAAATTCTCTTTCAAAGAAAAATATATATATACACATTCACAAGTAATCCACAACTTACAACAGCCTCAACTTATGACCAACTCATACTACAACAGTGATTGATTGATAAATTCTACTATTGGTCAAGCAGTTGACCTGGGTTCAATTTCCAGACTCAGCTATATTGTATATGGAAAGCATTCTTTTTTTGTGTTTTATTCTTGTAGTTTTATGTTCTTTATATATTATCTTATTAAACATAGTATCTTAGTAAATATTAGTAGTGAGAAATCCATAAATTTTGGCCATTTTCAACTTCTGATCGTTTTTGTTTTACAGTGGCAGGATTTGAAATTTTTGGAATTGAACTCCATAATAAGTTGAAGACAACTTGTATATATATTTTTTCTTGACTTGAAGAAATACATAAAGTATGCCACTGACACTAGAGCCATCTTACAAATATAGTTCATATATAAGAATTCCAAATTTTAAACATGTCTACTAAATATTTATTTATAAATTTAGATTTCTCATTTCTTTTAAACATTAAACAATGTGATACATTTTATTAAATTTGAATACAGAATATAAGTTTTATTTAGAGAATTTAAATTTAAATATTAATATTGTTTATTAGTAAGGAAATGTCTTAACATATCAAATCACCACTTGGTGGTGGTGGTGATCTTTCACTCTTTTGTACAAAATACCCCTAGTGATCACTGTTGTTGTTGTTTGTGTTCAGTTGACAATAAACTGGCCTAAGGGCAATTGAATTACGTAACCTTTGTATCATTCTAAAATCTTTTTCAATCCTGCAGAACATAAATGTCTAACAGGTTATGGGTCCAGGAGAAGTTCCAATGAATGATCAGACAATGGGAAAGTGATTTTTTGAAGAAGAAGAATATAGTTTTAAAGTAGAACAGGTCTTTTTACTTCTACGGAACTAACAATGGCCTACAATACCATGTATTACTGAGATGACGAAGTGCAATACAAACATATTAAAGGATTCAATTCATTAAATGAACAATAAGTATAATCATGCCAATATTAATGGGTGAATTTAAGACCATGCAAAGTTATCTTCAGATAACTATCATGCATGGTCAATCCACACAAGAGCCGCTTTAGTGCAAAGGGGGTGTTAGGAAGCCATTAATCCTGGTTACAATACAACCACCATGACAAATGAAGAAAAGTGAATAGATAATAAGGCACTAACATTTCTCTTCCTAGTAGTCAAAGCAAAGTTCTTTTAAAGTTCCCATGCTTCTTTCGCTATTGTGCTTGCACCAATGTCATCAAGTTACCTCGATGACATTGGTACA
>WUQG02442093.1:0-13510 GCA_011317285.2 Androctonus mauritanicus
GGTTAATCTTTGACTTATAGCTCATTTATATTTTCATTCTATCATTCACTCTCTTGTATTCTGACATGAACTTTTTCATTCATCAGCATCCCCACATCATTTCTTGTTAAAATAAAATAATTAAAATTGTATCAAATGCTCTAAACATTTGCTGTTATACTTCTAAATAATATATTATTAAATAAAAATTTATGAACAAAAAAATTCAGAAACTATAGATATATACTATATAACAAACAATATTTTAAATGTTTTAATAAAAAAAAATTCATTGCTAATTAGTAATTTTAAAAGGGATATTTGAATAGATTTCTTTTTATATAATGATATTCAATAAACTATATATTAAATTTAATATCTTAACAATGAAAAATTAACTATTAATTAATTTGTATCTAAATAATGCTAAAATTCATAATAAATGTGTTAAATTGAATTAAATAAATTTATAATGAATTTTAGTATTATTTAGATACAAATTAATTAATAGCTAGTTAATAACTAAAAATATATACATCTATTATTCATATGATAAGTTAATCTGATAATCATTATTTCATTTAACTTTGATAAAACTAATTTTATAAGACTTGCTTTACCTTTGTGTACTGCTAACACCTTATTTTAAATTTTTAGTATAAAATAAAAGCACTTACAGCAGTTTTGGGAAATATTTTAATGAACAAATGCTTTCGGCATTGTACGCCATCATCAAGTTCAATTCTGTATAGAACTTTCAAATTATAGCTAGTTCTCAACTTAAGACCACAATCGGTTCCGACAGACCGGTCGTAACACAACATAAATTCACATTATTGTACACTGTACAATAATGTGAATTTATGTTATAAATACACATTATCGACTTCATATTCGACTTTATGATTGTGGTCGTAAAGTCGAATGGTCGTAAGTTGCATAGGTCGTAAGTCGAGAACTAGCTGTACTGATTTAATATATTAAATACTGTTATTATTTATCGTTCGTATTGTGAATTTTTTAAATTAAATAATTGATATATTTGACCTTCTGCATTCTTATAGTGTTACTTTGTTCAATAATATCAGTACTATTCAGAGAATATCATTATTGTATACTAAATAATTATATAACTGTTTTAATATTAAATTAAATTAATGTAATTCGATCCAAGTGTATAATTTGCATCATACTATGATAGTTATAATAAATCTCTTGTAGAAATGCTATATATACCACATATAATGGTTTTAATTTATCATAATATTTATGCAATAATTTACACAAATTTCACTTACATAATATAAACAACTAATGTAAATATTATATAAGGAAATTCCAGTACATGCAATGAGAATCGAATTTCTCTTATTTGAAATATTTTATTACTCATTTAATATTTCATATTTCACAAAATATTTTTAATACAGTAGAATCCCGTTTTATATGTTTTTGAAGGAGGTTGATAAAAATTATTTACAAGTGAGATTAATGTTATAATAAAACTTTTTATTTTAACTTTAAATGTTTAAAAAAATACATTAAAACTTAAAATTTAAAAAAGTTAAACTACATACTGTATTACATATGTATTTTCCATACATTAAAACTTAAAATTAAGATGTTTCATTAATGATGATGGTCCAATACAGTTATTTTGGCATAAAGAAAGAATCAATTGTAGTTTGTTTTTTGGATGCAATACTACATTCATAGATCAAGCCTTCATGTGCAACTACTGTATTCATCTTGTCATCACTAATGTTTTTTGATTTTATGTAATGTTGTGTTATTTCCAGTGTAACACAATGTTACATAACATCGGTAGAAAGACTGGTGGGATAGGTTTTGGTTTCACTTTTGTATTCATTCTACTTTCTATTTCGTAATATAAGGATAGTGTACAGTACAACAAATTGTTCCTTTGTTGAAAAGTTTGGCAAAGATTTCTTGGATTTTATGTATAAGTGCAAGGAAATGACTCTGGGGAATAAAAATAATAGCATACAAATGCGAAAACATATAAATGGAAAACATGCAAGTGGGATGATTTTACATACAAAATTGAAATAGGGTACAAAACACATCATACAAGTGCAAAAAAAGTAGAAGTGAAAAATATATAAATGGGGTGCTATTGTATATCAAATCAGTCAATATCTAAGAATATAACAATCTCAAACTTGCTATTATGAATTTTTCTTTATTTGGAAAAATGTAAAATTGTTTCTGAATCATAGATTGATATAAATCAGGGTTTCTTAACCTTTTTTGTTCCATGGATCTCTTTATCTATTTGGTGAAGGTCATAGACCCCTTTTCAGAATATTTTTAACTGTTTGGTGAAGGTCATAGACCCCTTTTCAGAATATTTTTAACTGTTTTTTATTTGTTAACTGTATTTTAATATAACTGGTCTCCTTTGTAATTTTATTTTGTGCATTCCTTTATTGTGTGTTCCTTTTTTTGTGTGTTCCTTTATTTGTGTGTTCCTTTATTGTGTGTTCCTTTATTTTGTGCATTTAAAAAAATGCACAAAATAAAAATACAAAGGAAACCAGTTATATTAAAATACAGTTAAGAAAATAAAAAACATGAATACAGTATATATGTTATTCTCTCTTAGTATATTGAATAATAACAAAATACATTTAATATGTAGGAAACTTCAAGTTACATTTTATTTATTAAAAACATGTCAGTGTGAAGACTGTTGTTGACCACAGATACAACTAATACTATTGTAATTTATTCCATACATTTATAAGAGAAGGAAATGCTAGATTTAATTAGTGTTAATGAAAATAAAAATAATGAGCTGATTTTTTCTCATTCGAGCTCATGAACCCCCCAGAAATCTTTCCATGGACCCCTGGTTAAGAACTGATATAAATAAATGTTATTTTTAAAAGTTATGAGATGATTACTTAATATAGTTTATAATGATTATAGATTTTAATGAATAAGAAAACTCTCATTTAATCACTGAATTCAGTTTCTGTCATTAATTATAAAATTTAAAATTTTTAAGTATTGTATTTATTTATAAATTTGAATATAACTATCATATATTTTTAAAAATTTAATTAATAATAACACAGAACATTTATAAAAGTATTACAAAGTCAAAAAGATGAAAACTGGGCTTTACCAATCATGTATAGAGTATGTTTAGATCTCCGACTGATTGCTACAAATGTATGTATAAAATTTTTAAATATACAATACAAAATTCTTTTCAAAACTGTTTAAGATGTGTATAATGATTTTATTTTATACATAACAGAATTTTAACATTAATTGCTTACAATTACTTAAACTTATAATTTCATCATAAAACTTTCTTGCTTAATTTTAATTGCTAAAATATTTCTTTGTAGAATATAAATAATAATAAATAATTTTAAAATTTTTATGATTTCTCTCTATGATAACTAGATTATAAAGGTTATTTTAATAGAGATATTTATGACCAATATAATATCTTTTATTTCTAATTTTCCTTTAAACTTATCAACATCATTATAAACTAGTAATTTACATTTTAGTTATTAATATGAAGGGAGATCAAAAACTTCTTATCTTTCCATGTTGTATGTGTGCTATAGATCTGTAATTGTAAACAATGATAGGTTACTATCTAATATGCATATCTTTTTTGTTTTGACAGATCCTGTTTAACTGGAGTTGGAAGCATGATAGTAGAAAGAGTTATGCTGGACAAAATTGAGCAGTGAGCCATGATATGGTTTTTCATCTTCAAAGGAAAATTGCACAAACAATCCATGAAGAGATGTGAGCTGTATATGGGTTAGGAATACCCATCATGAAACTTTGGAATAATGGAATGGGAATTCAAATGTGGTAGCATTAGCCTACAGGAACCTAAGGGAAGGCTGCTCATCAAGATCATGTTATCTGCATTTTCAGTCAGAAAAGGTGGCATATTGATATATTACTTACAAAAAGGGTTGACAACAACAGAAGATATTAAAGGAACTTGCTACAAAAGTTACAAGACAGTATCAAATGTAGTTTGCTATCAAAAAGTATGTTGCTGTTAACTACTGACAATGCATCTATACACTGAACTGCAGAAACAGTCACTTCTCTCTGCAAAAATGGCTGTAAAACTTTGTTCCATCCTTTGCATTTTTTCAACTTGATATCTTCAGACTTTGTTCTATTTTGAAATATCAAAAAATATTTATGGGAGAAAAATTTCTTCAATTATGAGGAGGTTATTTCGGCTACAGAGATCTGTCATGCCTCCAAATCTGCTGACTTCTACAAAGATGAAATTAGACAACTGTTCTGCAGATGTGAGAAGTGTATGGCTCTAGGAAGTAGATATATAGAAAAAAAGAGTTAGAGGATGAAATTTTAGATCCCTAGCATATTCATGTCATGATAAGGGTAAGAACGTTTTGGTCTCCCCTCATATTAATTCATTATTTATTGAGATATATTTGTAATTTAAATCATTTTTTGAAATATAAGTTTAAAAATAACATATTTTATGATAAAATTATTGTTTGATTAATTCTATATTTAGGCTGATTTGCAGTTGGCAAAGAAAGGAAAAGGCAAACCAGGTGAAACACTTGAAAAAGCTGCTGATTTATTAATGGGATGTTTTAGAGTATGTGCTAGTGATAAGTAAGTAAAAATCTTTCAACTTAATGATATATAATCATTGATATTGCACATGTATGAAAGAAACAAATATCATATGCTGTTGTTATATGATTGCTTTTTTAACTGCTTTATAGATATCATTTTACTACTAATAGTCACTTTCTATTAGAACATAAAATTAATGTTCAGAAATTATTTATTTTCATTAACTCTGCTCTGTTGTCATTTTCAACTATTGAATTTTCGATAAAAAATTATGTTCTATTAATAGATTTTATTATATATGTTATTTTTATAACTTCTCTTGTATTAAAATATTTATTATATAACAAAATATTTTCATTGTTAGTAGATTTCACATATTCTTCCCTATCCATAAATCATTTGAAACAATATCATTATATATTTTTATTTGATATCATAATTGATGGCAGTAGGCTAATATTTTTAACTTTAGAAAGTTGAATGTTTGAAATTTATGCTTACAATGTAAAATCTCTATAAAATTTTCATAGATACAGAAAAATGAGCTTGAAAATTTTCTAAAATATAAAACAATATTGTTTTAATGAATAAGTTATATATTTTTGAATTATCTTAAGTCTTTAGATAATTATAGGATACAATTATGTAATCTTTTAGATGATTAGTTAAAGTGATACAGTAGAATCCCGTTAATATGTTTTTGAAGGAGGTTGATAAAAATTATTTTGAGATTGATGCTAAAATGTAACTTTTTATTTTAACTTTAAATGTTTAAAAAAAAAATACATTAAAACTTTAAATTAAGAATGATGATGGACAAGTATAGTTATTTTGGCATAAAGAAAGAATCAATTGTAGTTTGTTTTTTGGATGCAATACTACATTCATAGATCAAGCCTTCATACACAATTACTGTACACATCTTGTTATCACTAATGTTTTTTGATCTTATGTAATGTTGTATTACTTCCAGTGTAACACAATGTTACATAACGTTGGTAGAAAGACTAGTAGGATAAGTTTTGGTTCTGGTTTCACTTTTATATTCATTCTATTTTCTATTTCATAAGATACTGTAGTGTACAATACAATAAATTGTTCCTTTGTTGAAAAAGTTCAACAAAGATTTCTTGGATTTTATGTATAAGTGCAGTGAAATGACTATGGGGGAATTAAATTAATAGCGTTCAATTGCTAAAATGTATAAATGGAAAATATGCAAGTGTGATGATTTTACATGCAAAATCGAAGTAGTGTATAAAACACAATGTACAAGTGCGAAAAACATAGAAGTGAGAAACATATAAATGGGGTTCTACTGTAGTTATAAAAATGTCACATTATTTTTGTATTTTGAAGGAAAAAAAACTAACTAGTTTCATTTCGTAAGAAAGAAACTAGCCTTTTTTTTTTATAAAATGAACAAAAATATAATTTTAACTTTTTTGATTGCATGCAAATTATTTGTTCCATACTACTGAATATTCAATTAAATATAAATGCCAACTGGATTCAAGCTAATTTTCTATGATATTTATATATATTAAATAAAGAAATTTTAATAAAAATTTTGTATAATTTATATGTAAAATAATGTTTATAATTAATTTATATCTATAATAAAAGTTTATTAAAAGTTTTTGATATTAAATCTACTCTTATTTTATTATAGTCGTTCATCTCAAGAAGATTCAAAACGATGGGGAATGCTAAATCTTGTTAATCAGTTATTCAAAATCTATTTTAAAGTAAGTAAAATAAATGCTGTTTATAATAATATACTTAATATTTGTTGATAAATTTCTTATAACTGATGATTCAAAATATACGAATGTTGAATTTTTTAGTCATGATCATTTTTTTAATCACAGTCTTCTGCCTTTATTATCATCTTTCTCTAAATTCTTAATTTTTTTTATAAAAGAAAAAAGTCATATATTTATCAATCAGAAAACGTTTTTTATAGCTGTATTATTATTATTATTTTTATAATATACAAATAAATCGTATATAGGGGTATCCAGCTTATCATATGTTTGTATTCAAAAATTTCATTGTAATTCAAATCCATAATAATACTGATATTTATATATGTAATTGATATTTAGAAGAAATTGCAATTTTCTTTGAAGTTTCTGGATGAATCTTTCTTAATATTTATTTACCCATTGTAGGAGCATTGAATAACCTTTCTTTTGTAATAAATAAATAAAAAACTTCAGTTTTCTGATGATTAATTGTTTTTATAGATCTTGTATCGAAATTTCAATAGTGTTAAATGATTTTACTTGAATACTAGTCTAATCTTACTTGCTATTCTTTCAGTTTCGAATAAAATAGCCCTAAAAGCAAAATCCTACATTGCAAGCATGCTCAGTGTGCTTGCAATGTAGTTTCAATGTAGTTTCAGGACTTTGACTGTTCTGAAACTACAGTTTAAATGTTTAAAATATTCAAAAGAACATATAGAATGATAACACATAAGAATTCTGTTTTGTACATGTTCTATTAAGTTTAATCTGTATATATACTGAGGAGGGACTAGAGCCAAAAATGTTTTACTGAATAAATGTTTGATGTACGTTATTTGCTTTTAGGGCTATTTTATTGGAAATTGAAAGATTTTACTTGAAGATTATGGAATAAGTGATAATTTCTTGTTGCTTTCTGAAGAACATTTAGACTAGAAAAATCATTAGGAAGTGTTCCGTTTATATATTTCTATAATAAATTTATGTTATTTATCAAGTAGTTTGTTGAAAGTTGGAGATGAGATTTTTTCCAGATTTATTGCCATTATTTTCTAGATGAATATGATGGTATTTTTAAAAATGTTTATCAATATATGCAAATAGGACTCTGGTGCTGCTGCATATACTAATAAATCATAAATTACTAATTAGTATTGCATTTACGTAAGTTTTACATATATTACAATCTATAATGTTTCTTAAATTTCTTTGCCGTTATTTTAATAAATCTTCCTAACAATCATATTTATATGGTATTCAAAATTCAATTTGCTGTCAAGTATAAATTTTTAAGTTTTTATGTTTCTTTAAAAAATTATAATTAATAACAAATCAGTTTTTTCTTGTAATTTAGTTTCATATTATTATCATTTAACCAATCAAACAGAATTTTCATTTTTCACATATTATTGTTTTTATTAAATAATAACTTTTTAAAATATTATTAATATAAGAAGAATGCAAAATTTTATGCAAAAGATATTTACATAATCTTCTAAAAAGTTATAAAATGAGAAATTTGTAATTCTTAAATAATCAAATTTCTCATTCTATAACTTTTCTGATTTAAGTAATCAAAGATTTTAGATAGTTGATAATTTTCTCTAATGTAATATTTGATGATATGATCATCAAACTTAAATTAATAGTCAATAAATATTTATAATACAGAATCAAAGTCCATTAAACACAGTACAAACAATTTTATACTGAAATAAATTGTTTGTATTGTGTTTAATGGGCTTTGATTCTGTATTATACCAAAGAAACACAGTGTATTTAGTTAGTTCAATAAATATTTGATTGAGAAAAATATTTTTCAATTTTATAAAATTCTATCATTGTAAATATGATATTGTAGTGAAACTTAATTATATGATTTTTACATTAACTGATCATTGAATGCTTTATCAGATTCTCTGGGCTTATTCATCCAAGAATTAATAAGATGAGAAGTTATCAGTCAGTGTACCCATGAGTATAATAGCATTTGACTTTTGTAAAGTTTATTAGTTGGAAGATGAATAGAGAGTGTTTTTTGTAATGTTTAAAACCAGAACATTACATATCATATAACAGTTACATTTTTAATTAATTGAGATTAAAAAATAAATGACAAATTATTTCAGAAAAAATGCTGGTACACCAAAATTAGTATTGCATATTAGGAAATCTCTGATTCATAACTATAAAGGAATTATTATTATTATTCTCTAATTTAGATTAGATTTTTTTTATTTATTTGATTTTTTGGCTTATCTGATGTATTTTCCTTCCTCAAATATGTTGGATAATTGAGATTTAATTTACTTTATTTAGTATATTCAGTTTTATTTTATCAAATTGTGCAATATTTTCAATTTACTGAAATAATATTTAACTAATAGAAAAATTTTGTTTCAAATTACTTTCTCATGTCCAAATTAGATTGCCTAAATACTTATGCAAATTAACTTAACCCAAATTAAAGCACTAAATGGCAGTAGTAAAAACTCAACAACTTTAATATAGCTAACATTTTTGGTGCCTTAACTGCACCCTCTTCAGACTGCATATGATAACAAACAGTAACAGAAAAATTAAATTAGTTTTTCTATTACTGTTTGTTATCATATGTAGCCTGAAGAGAGTGCAATTAAGGCACTGAAAATGTTAGTTATATTAAAGTTGTTGAGTTTTTACTACTGCCATTTAGTACTTTAATTTGTTAAGTTAATATCCAATGAATATTCTTTAAATTAATAAATAAAAAATAATTGTTTTGGTAAAAGGGAATGTACATACTGTATAAACTGTAAAAATTTCAGGTTTCTTCTATAAAAAATAAATACGATAAGATGATTTATAAATTTCTCAATATTGTTAGGCTTAATTACAGAACACAACTGGCACAATGTTACTGTTGATGTTTATCATCATTGGATACTCAAGGGGTTAAAGGAAATAAATCTGAATTGGTTAAATGTAGAAACAGATATCTTGTGTCTCTCATAAAATACTTGAGCAATGTTAGTTGTTTACGTGAGATGGAAGATGATGAATTTTTTGCCTTATCAAGTAAGAATGAAATTGCATGATTAGTGAAGTCATTAATGGACAGACTTTTTAAAGGAATATTTACAGCAGAAGTGTTCCAATAAAAGAAAAATGTCCTTACAGAAAGTTCTGACATTAAATTGAAATCTGATCTGAAAAGTGAATTGACTAAAGCAATATCAATTTCGACATCAAAGACTAATCCTATGGATACAAACAAAGTATTTGCTTCTCTAAGGAAGGAAATGAGCTTATATGAAGCAAAGTATTCTCTCACTCCCAACTTGAAGATGCTTTTAGATGCATTCTTAACAATTTGACCAATGTCTACAGAAAATGAAAGAAATTTTTCCGTATCAAGTATATTTGTTACAAAGTGAAAATCATGATTGTCTGATTGGGCAATTATGCTCTATGCTTCTTAAAGTTTTGTTTTAAAAATGACAAATAAAAACTATTTGAAGTATTTTTTTAATTTTCAAATGAGTAATATTTGCATTTGTTTCCTATTAATATTTAATTTAATAAATAAAATATTTAAGTACGATTGGGAATGTTAATATATTGTGTGATATACATAAAAACTCACTGTATACTATAAGGTTTAGTTAAATAAAGTTTGCATTAATTACATTGTTTATATTTTGAGAAAACCTGAAGTATAAAGCATCCTAACTAAAATAATAATATAGTGACTTCTGTTAGTGCTCAGGACAAGAGATGCACTAATCATGAAATTCTGGTTGCCTTCCATTTAGGAAATTTTATTTACTCTTTTTTGCATTGATCTTTTACATATAGGAGTGTCTTGAAATCTCTGACTGTGCTGGGGCCACAAGCCTGTTGTCCCATCTTCTCTATAGCTTTTTTGTTTATTACTATTTATTGTTATAGTCATTATTACAGATGATCAATGAAAATTAAATAAAAGAGAGTATTTTGGGAATTCTCAGGAAACACAGTTTCTCGTTCTCAATTCCCAAAGATTCCAAAATGTTGGGAATTTGGAAACCCTAATTCTGCATGTAATACTTATTCTGTCATTCAAAGCTATCAAGTTAGAAATACACTCCTGAAAAATCATTCTTTTAAGTTGTCTCTATAAACAAGTGTTAAAAGTTAAAATCAGATGAATGAGATGGCAAAGTTGTTGGCAAAAAGTGAATAATCTAATCATGTTACTCTCTACCAGGCAGATTAATCTTTTTGATTGCAGCAGCTATTGTACAGATTATTCAATATAAAGCAATGCATCAATTTGTATAAAAATGATTGAATCAAAACTTTCTCTTTGTTGAATAAGCAGTTATAAGCATTAATAGGTTTTATAAGCAGTTATAGGTTTTATGGTTCTATTCAGACGAAAATGAGCCTCATCTTCCCTCATGTTCCATGGCAATTCATTATCTAATTCCATTCAAGCAAGAAATATCAGGGAAAATATCAATCATTTGATCATGTCACTAGAAAATAACTATTGCATATTGTTCATCTTATAATAATACAACAATTTAGGCTGGATTTTTTATACAATTGAATAGGCCCTACTCAACTATCTTAACACCTTAAGTGAATTGCAGAAACTTGCTATGTTTTCTAGGGATTACTCCACATTAGCAATAGGCTGAAAATGTTGTCAGCAGTGACATTTTCAGCCTGTTGTAGAGGAAGAAATTTATGCCATCTTCCTAGTCACACATCTAGATATCTATTTTCTCAAAATGAGCAATAATTCTTCTAAGGACACATGGTAATAGCAGGTCTTTTCATAATTGCTCAAGTCATTGAAATTTTTGAAGCACAGCAGTAATATTACTGTTATACTTCAGGAATTTCAATATATATTTTTGTAATAGAGCTTCACAAGCAAAACAAATTCAGACAAAATGAGAACTATTACACTTTTGCTTTCTGCAAGAATGACATGAAATATCTTGTGTCTTCCTTTATATATCAAATGCCTACAGAAGATATGGCACATGCAAATATTCTTTTTTGGCCACTTGCAGCATTATATATCCATAGTGATCATTTTAGAGCTTTTTGCAGAAATTACTTCCACATGTTTCCTACTAAGTTTGGTTGAATTTCAATTTTAGATTCATCTGCAGATGAATTACAATAAGATTGCTTTAAGATCACAATATATAAAAAAAAATCTGAAATTTGAAAAAAATATTATCAACTATTACAAATTCTTCAAAATTTAAACTTACTTCTTCTTGATCATCACTTATCCATAAAGGAATAGGAGTTCCCCAATAACGATTTCTAGAAACAGCCCAATCATGAGCATCTCTCAGCCAATTAGCAAATCTTTTTTCTTTTACAAATTCTGGAACCCTAAAATAAATTTAAAAATTAAGATATTTATCAGGCTACACAGAAAAATGGTAATGCAAATCTATTAATATACTATGATTACTTTATGATAGCTATTTTATTATATTATAATTATTCAATTGTGTTTTCTAATCATTTATAAAATATTAATCATTAAACTCTTTCGAATAAAATACTTTATATTAATAGATAAAGGGATTAGTGATTAATATTTATTTATTGTTTATTGTTTGAGCAGTTTTAGTAACTAATATACTATATTCTTCAATGGTATATATTAAAATCAAAATGCTGTATGCAAGAGAGGATTCATAAGGGTCAGATTTCTAAAAGTAAAATAAATTTTCTTAGTAAAAGAAGAAACAATAAAAAATATTCTCTAAAATTTAAAAGATTAATGCTTATAATTACTTATATTAACCAAATTTTACTGTTTATTATATTTTGTTTGAATTGATATTAATTTTAAATTCCTAACATATTTTCTAATATTTTAGAAAATATGTCAAGAATTTAAAATCAAAGATAATTAAAATTAACAGCAACAGAATTAAAACAGAATTCTTGTTTTGTTCCCCTTTATAATAAATTACAATCCAACACTAAAAAATTAGAAATATAAAGTTTATATAAAATTTTGTTCCATTAAGTTTGTATTTATCATTTCAATCAAATCAAAACTTTGAATTATAATATTTAATTAAATTTTCTGAACTGCATCATTTTATAAAGTAATATTAAGATCAAAAATGTTTTATTAGCTACATCAACAAGTACATGCTTTAAAATTTAAATTACAATTTTTAGTATTTATTTGTTATAGTGCATTATTATTACTTTATATTATACCAATTAAAAACAAATACTAAACAGAATTTACCAATCAATATCCCTTAGTTTATGAATATTGTTTGTACATAAAAACAGTTCATTAAGTGAAAATTCATAAACTAGCAACTCATTTCCCATTAACTCTAATGAAAAATTTTTAATTAATTCTTGGATATCAAAGAGTTATCATCATCTTTACTTATTAATGTTAAAGCACTCCAAAATCATTAATATAATTATTTATATCATAATACAATAGTCTATGATAGTTATTACCTATTTAGCCTATTTTTTTGCCATTAGATTTTGAATTTTAGTGCCATTAGGTGCCAAATGATCTTTCAATTTAAACATAATAAAGTAATAAACATGCCAATCATTGCAATTTTACTTATTAATTAAAAATTATAAAATTTTCATCAAATATTGTCTTAAATTTATATAATTCCCAAAAATCTTCATTCTACTAAATTATTGATAAAAGTATATTTAATTTTCTGGAAGTTAGTACTGATGTTTTTTATTTTATTTGTTAAAAATTCATTAATTATAGATTTTATTACATAGTATACTTATTAGTTATATTATTTTAATAAAACTAATAAGCATAAAATAATTTACTTATTATTATCAATTTAATTAATTAATTATATTTTTTATTAAATTTATTAGAACACTATACATTGTCATAATAAACATAAAGAACACAAAACTAGAACTAAACATAGAAAAGAATGCTTTCTATATAGAGAATATATGTATATTACGCTGCCTAAAATGTCACAATTGTAGAATAGAAACAGCACTAAGGCAGGAATGAAAACGTGACAATAAAACCTACACAAGAGTTACTTGAAAGGAGCTCTTTTAATTTTTAATAAATCCTCATCAGCTTTACATTAATTGAATACAAATGGTTTTTATAAATTCTTAAATATAAACAGTAA
>WUQG02442104.1:0-13509 GCA_011317285.2 Androctonus mauritanicus
TTCGTTTTCTTTTTACTTAGTGTTTATTTTTTTTCCTTTAAAAGACTGTAAATGTGGTAATTTTCTATTAAATATATTTACAGCATATATAAACCTTCAATTATCCGGCATATTCAAAAATCCGCCACTCCTCAGGTTCCGAGGTTGCCTGATTTTTGAATGTTTACCTGTATTAAAAAACACGATTGAAACTTAATTATGATATTTTCTTAAGAGAGAAATTATACGTGTTACCATAAATTAAAGTAAATTGAAGAAAAGTCAAAATTTGTTTGCATTTGAAAATCTAGAAAACTTTATGCAAATATTGACTATAGCATAAATCAGAGCTAAATTAATTCCTTAATTTTTATCAACGTGTTTACGGCATTTTTAGAATAAATACAGTAATTTTACGGGATAAGGATTACTGTTATATTATCAGAAATCTTAATTAGAGAAGAATATAAATTTCATATATTCTGTTGATAGTATTGTTAGCTAATCATAAAACGAAGAAAGCGATGAGAATGAACAATTGTTAAATTTGTTAATATTATTTTAAAAATAATAATTATATTTGCTCTTGTTCGACTTCTGTTGTGATAATACAGGATATAAAGTTAACTATCTCCTCCTCGCAATAATCTCTGTTTAAACTTAACCATCTATTAATTCGATCGTTTATGATCATTGCTAATGGATAAGATTTAACCGTTATTGATGCAACCGATAGTAAAGGATTTAAAGTTGATGCATTGCATTTAGGATCCAATTCGGAGGAGTGTCAAAAAAAAAAAAAAATAATGTGAATTGAAGAAAATAGTTTTCCTTAAAAACGATTAAATTATGTTTTAGATAAAAATTGGAACGACTGCACGATAAAATAGAATCGATCCTAATGATATTTATTACAAAGGATTATTTTGTACTATCTGCACTTTATTACTATCATAATTTAATATTTAAACAAAATCATTAAAAATTAATAAATTATATTTAATAAAAAAAAATATTACATTCAATATTGAAATAATTTATAAGAAACAAGCTTTTGACATGGTATATTCTGTAGGAAGATGACAACGATGATTAGTATTTTGCATTCAATCATGAAATAGTGCTTTAAAATGAGAAATTTCCATAAATATAGGAAATAAATTTCAGTAGAATTCCTGTTAACCGGCCCCTATAGGACCGAATTTCGGGTCGGATAAACGAATGGCCGGTTAATCCGAAAACACATAAAAAATACCATTTATAGGTTTTAAATAATATATAAATATATATATTCATTTATTTAATTCAAAATCTATAAATTTTATTTAAGTAACATTTGCTTATATTAAAAAAATCAGTATTTTTTTCATTTGCCATTATGAGTTAAATTCGTTTTTTGAAGCAAAATCACGAAATTAGGCCAATTTTTGATAGGAATTATTTAAATAGCAGCTGAATTATCTTGATATTCCATATATCTTATCGTAATTATGAGCACTTTATTTCCTTCCGAATAACTTATTCTTTTTTCGTTTTTATTTCTGCTCACATCTTAACGAAAATGTGGCCGGTAAAAGCGAGACCGGATAAGAGGGAGTCTACTATGTTGTAAATAAAAATGTATTTATTATTTATTTTTTGAATGACTGAATGAAAAAAATTGCATTGAATTTTATAGCAAAGGCAACAAAATGCAAACAGAATAAAGAAAGTTCATTTATATCCATCACAAAATAACTGATAGAAATTATTTATATTGGATTTAATTTATAAAAATTATTTAAACGAAAGTCAAATTGCTATATAATTGTTTTTCTTATAAATATTTAAGATTTTGTTTCGTAAGAATCTAAAATAATTATTTCGAACATAAAGATATAAAAATTTAAATAATAAACCGAATTTAATTTTCTGACTTTTCCTGAGATTAAGTGAGTTTCTAATTTATGGTTAAGAGCCGGTATAAATCAATTTATAAATTTTATAATTCAATTTTCCACCTATAAATAGAAACTAGTTGTTCTTGAATCCTTCAACGTTAGTTAGTTTCAACGTTATTGTCTATTTTCTTAAAGCACATCTGCTTTTAATATTTGAATTCTGGTTTCTCCGCATAACAGATGTGAACTTAACAAGAAGATTAACAATTCTCATCTGGAAAATCTGGAAAACTTTATAATTTATTCCCAATTGGGGATATTTAAGTTTGTTTACAAACATCCTTTCAACATGAGATAATCTAAACTGTAAAGTGCAGTATCTGAAGTGTTTACAATCCGTAAACATTTGTAAAGAAGAAAATTCGTATATATATACGGATAATGATACGCATTAAATTAATTATAATAATTCTACTATAAAAAAATTCTATAATTCAATTTATTAAAAAAAATGAAAAAATAAAATTTATTACTGTAATAGTAACTGAAATTTTACTTACAATCTCTCCATAGAAATTAGATCCTGGAATGCTCCATTTTCGATGGTATGTATATGGTTGTCCATTAATTGTCTGAAAGAAATTTTTTTTTAAATTAGATTATTTAATTTTAATTTTATATTAATTATGTTTTGATTATTATTATAAAAGATATTTTCGATTATAAAGACTTATAGAATTTTGAGTCTATTTTGATAAATAACACTATAGTTTACTTTTAAAATTTACTATTAACTAAATATATAAACCCTCTATATCTTAGGATTTTGTATAGATTGAGATTTAGTTAAGTTTGGAAACATGATGATGTTAATGGTGAGTCTGGTCATATAATACTGATAAAACAAAATAAAAATCATATTAATTATTCTTATAAGAAGATATTTCGATAAAATAAAATATTTTACTAAGAATTAATAAGCTAAAAATTAATTAATATATTCAAAGAGTACGATTAAAATTGAAGAAATTTAGAAATGATCATTGTAAGGAATAAAGATATTTCATTCGATATTTTATTTTATTTTTTTAATATTTAAAAAATAATTAAATATTTAAGTATCCGAAAGTTTATTATGTATGCATTCTTATTAAAAAAATATATATTCTTAATTGATATGTACTTGTAATCTCTCTAAACTTTTCTCAACAATTTTAAAATATCAAGAAAATTAATATTGTTAAGATATAGAAATTTTAAAAGCTGCATGTGACATAAGATCATTTTAAAAGAAAAGAAAAAGGAGTTACGTCTTCAGCAGATGATCAAGAAGTCAGTTCATGATCATGTACAAGCGCATTAATTATATATCTATTCAAGAACCACCTCTTGACCCTCTCTCGTTTAATCTTTAATGACATCTCTACAATTATTTAGCTTTGTACCGAAATCAAATTAAAGAGTTGGCCTTTGTTGGTCTCTTTTTTATTCTTTAAATGAGCTCTTCCGCTTAACTTAGTCTCAATAGTATATAGAATAAACCATAACTAATTGAAAATTCTATGAGAATTCTGTTATTCAATTTGTAGTTTATCCTTCAAAGAAAATATTTTTGTACTTTCATTTACACTACGCTTCGTTATAGAAACATCTTAACAGTTTTCATTCTACAAATAAAGAAGACGACGATGAAAGACATCGTGGAGAGATTTATACAAGTTGGATTAAATTTTTAAGAGTTCATCATAAAGTTACAGCTATCTTGCACCTTCAAAATAAGGACGATCCTTAAATCTTAATACAGTAAGAAATTATAATTGTATTATAGATCAGTAATCCTGAACTAGTCTTTTGTGAAAGGTGCGGCCTGACTCATTCTGTCTCACCTCAGAGGTGAGGCATGAGGGAACGACCCCTGACTGGGGAAGAGCTATACAATGGCGTGAATGGCCACCTTAATACCAGCTTGTTAACAGCCCTTATTTTCTATTTATCGTGGCGTTGTCTGCCCTTTTTGGTGTAAAGTTGATCATCTGTCTGATAGAGTCTGGATTTTGTTTTCGGTAAAATATCCCGAGATAAATACACAAAGCGTTTATACAAATAAAAGAAACAGTCATTTTTATGCTAAAATTCGTATTCACTTTAGGAATGCAGAAAGTTCACAGACGATTAAAAAACATCGCATTGTAATTCAGAACATGAAACGAATGCAGAACGAAAAAAAAAATTTACAGAAATTTTAAGATTATAAATTTGTTGAAAATTTTCATGTGAATAATTTAACAATAATAAATGGAATTATTCTCAATTCTTTTTTCGTTTCGTCAAATTTATCTTGAACAACAGAAACCAACTGATGTTAAGTAAAACTCAACATTCTAATCAAATCATTGCTTTTTATAAAATTATTTGAAGTAAAAGATGACGAGATATTGAGAAGTATGAAATAAAAGAAAACTTTTCAAAGAAATATTATTTTTTTTTATTATATAGATTATAGCTAGAGATAATTAAAAGTGATTTTACGCCATTTTAGATCATTCTCGTCACTAAATATAATTTTTATACTTTCCCTATCATGTTAAACAGAAAACTTTTTAAAGAAGTTTTAATAAATTAGTAATAAAAATTACATTTTTGATATAATAAAGTTCGAAACATTTATTTAAACTCAGTAATAAATATCCTTTCTCGAGCATTAAATACGTGACAATATTCTTTAAATTTCATTTCAATATTAAAAAAAAAATTATGTAAATTAAGCTGGATGTTTTAAGTTTTGTTCGTAAAAGCGTCAGTCATAGATAATTAACATCAAAAATCCATTGGAACAATATCATTTCAATTAAGAGATAATATGCACCACCGGGAAGATGTCACAATAGGTGCTTATCAATAATTTATTAGTAGAGAAGGTAAAAAATAAAAATGAAAATTGATTATCTGATTTACTGATACCACAAGCATTTAAGAAAATTTTATGCAGATAAAATCAAACTTTTTTGTGTGCATATATTTGTAACTTGTTATGATGCTTTTATATAAATCCCCATAGATAAATAAAAACTAATGTATAATGCAATTATTCCTATTAGAAACCATATACTGAATAATTGTGAGTTTAATAAAGACAAATGTTTGAATATTTTACAATAAAGTGGGCAAAAAAATGCTATAAAAGTTATTAAAATGTTTTAATGCATGCCAAATATATCGGTTTGAGTACAGCGGCCATAATGACATAATTGTAAAAAATACGATAATAATACATAATTAAATATTTAAAATAAAATTATCTATTGAATACAAATTTATCGAATGGGATTAAAATGTAAAAATATGTTTTTAAATAAATATATTCTATGGAAATATAATTTATATTACTAAAGAAATGCTATAATTAGAGTAAATTTTGTTATAAGGCATGCTTACAAAACTATATCCAAAATAAACGTAATGCTCAATCTATGATTTTATCTATAAAAAATTTAAACTCAAGAAACTTGTTTAGTGTAATATGCTTTCATAATTTAACAAGTAATGCTTTATTGTTTTTGATAGCTGCCTTGATTATGAACTTATCTAAATTGTCATTTAAATGCTTGGCATCTTTATACTATAGTGATCATAATTTACTTGAATTTTGTTGAAAAGGATATCAATTATTAAACTTTTACTCGTTTATTTTTAAAAGAAAATTTATAAACTTATGCAAGTTCAAACAATACTTTTTATTTATTTATTTATTTATCTCATATAGAGACGATGGCTAAGATGAATTGAATATTTTTACATAAAGAGAATAGTAGGACGATTTTTCATTAAACTGTGTCATCTTCCTTTCATTTTTCATAAGTAAAATTTTAACCATTTAATATTTATTCAGGACGAACTGTTAACACAGTTTTAGTTTAAATTTTTCAAACTGCTTTTTTTTCACTTTGCGTTTTTAATTTTTGACACAAATTTAGATGGGAAGAAATACGATTCTATGCTATAAGAATTAGATATGTGAAGTTAGAAGAAAACAGAACAAAGCAATAGTTGAAAAGCATTTATTATTGTTACGTATCTCGATCTAATCTTAACCCTTACATTCAAATGGGAGATTTTGTATGAATTCATTGAAAGGCATTGCTGTGCAAAAACGACCAATCTGTCGTCTGTAAGCTCTTGTTCCTTCTCACAATAGAGATCCAGTTTTGTGACATCGGCGCCTCTGACATTCCCGATGGTACCTCTTGAAGTCCCTTTCTTGAACCTCACATCTTTTTTTACCTTATCCCTTTCAATAAAAAGTGCCGGATTTGAAATTACCACTTTAGACGGGTACTTCCTGATGCCACGTGCTTAAATTATTAGAATAGAAGGCCGGTAAGTACTTTTTAAGTTTCACAAAATTTTAAATTTGTTTTAATTAAGTGCATATTTAATTTCACCTAACACAAACGATTTTTATTCGTAATTCGTTATTCATTAAATTAATGTTCACAGATAGATTCATATAAAGTTAAGATCAGATACTTACAATATTTTAACTTTTTTCAATCCCTGAAAGTCATCGCTTCTGATGACACTAATATTGTTTCCTTCTAAATTCCTGAAAAAAAATAAATAAATAAAATTATAAAAATGCTATTCAAATACAAACAAATTAATTAATTAAAAAAATTATTATGATATTTTAATCATTAAAATTACTATACGGTCGATTTATTTTATTTTATTAATATTTATTAAACGGATATTTTAAACTTATAAAATATATATGCTTTAGTTTAAATAAAAACTTGAAAAATTCAAATTTTTTTTCGCTTTCTGATCATTTTTATATAACTTTCGTCTTTAAAGCGGAAAATTTATTCGTTTATAAAATATTTGAAGTAAAACAGCGAGTTTTAATATTAGGATATTTCTATATACTGTAGAGAGAGGGAGAAAATTTTCATCTAATATATATATTAACGAAAATATCTCGAAAATCGTGTACACCGAAAAATTATAGAAATATCTTAATATTAAAACTCGCGATTATTTCGACATTTTAAGGAGAATTAAGGTTAATTAAGGAGAATATAAAATATTTTGAAAAATCATTAAAATTGCTAAGTGATTTCCGAAATTCAGTAGAGGAACAACAAAATCAAATTCTAATTTATGGAAGATAAAAAGAATTTTTTTTTACTTTGGTATATTCACCAAAATATACGATGCTAACCACTTTTCTAGCGATTGAAAATATCCAATTTTTCTTCTTAAGAAATGAAGAAAAGTCGCCGAGACGAAACTTAATTACCAACAATCTGCATTATTTTTACGTCATTATGTTCCTATTTAAAATGATAGCTGTTTAAAATATTATTGCATATTTTAATGTAGAATTAACTGTAAAGGTAGCATTCATAATGATGTTTAGATATATTTCTCTTCCATTTTTAGCAAGTCTGTGACTATAATTGTTTCTGTAAGTTTTATGGAAGGAGTTGTTAGAGCAACTATAGTAAAAAAAAAAAAAAACGAGCCAAACTCAGATCAAGTTGACTGTTGACTGGCAAATTTTTTTTTTAACAAAAATTCCAATTTTAATTCTAACTGTACAGAACACTCAATATATATAAACACTCGTGTTTTATAAATATTAATTGATTTATAATATATATTAAGATAAAAATAGACCTATATATCGGTGTGACTAGAATTATGACGGTAACAATTTCTTGGTCAAGCGATGATTTTATCTGACCCTTGGGATGAGATGTCTTCATATTTTTGAAGTAAAATTCCCATTACGATATTTCACTCCTATTTTTTTTTTTATAAAAATACTTATAAATATATCAAAATGTTCAATAAAACTCGATGAAGAAGAAAAAGATAGTTTTACATACTAACCAATGAAACAAATTTAATAAAAATATTTAGAAAGAATTATAGCTTCAAAAATATGTTTGTTTTTAATCCATATAACGTAGTCTCTCAACGGTGAGGCTGATAATTTAATTTTTTCGAGTTTGAGAATTAGCATAAAGAATTGTTATTCGAGAGACAACACATCATCATTTAAGTTGTGACTCAATAACTCATTCATAAATCAAAAAAGAAACATATTTTCAACTTCACAATGATACATCTTACTCATCGAACATCTCAATTTTATCCTAATCTGAAACGTAACAAAATGCAAATTCAACTTCGCCATTAGAATAACGATAAAAGAACATTTAAAAAAATTATAGTTTTACTTTTTTATCGATTAAAAAAATAAACTAGTTCAAAATACTATATTATATAAATTTTCTGCTTTTTTAAAATAATATTTCGATTTTTTTTTTTTAATATAAGAAAATAAGCGATTCCAGTATTTGATTAAAAACGTGCAGAAACTTCAAGTAACTAATTCACGAAAACTATACCAGAGAATTTAATTTAAAAATATATCGAAAAAATTCACTAAAAATTCCAGTATGAAAGCATTTGTTATATTTTTGGATTTATAATAAACTAATGTAATAATCTCTGATGAAAAAATATTTCACTTTTTTTTAATTTTCGACACGAGGAAAATGCTAAATTTCTGATTTTAATTTTCTCCATAATTGGCAAAATATGCACCTTTATGTAAAAAAAAAAAAGAAAGAAAATATGCACTATTCTACTTCACAAATTTTTAATATATATTTACATCATTATGGATTAATTCTATCAAAAAAAAATTTTGAAACATGCTTCAGTTTAACATCTTAAAATAGAAAATTTAATCCTTCTCTCTAATCCATTTTTATTATAAGCATCATATAATTTCGTGATTGTGGAAGAATTCAATTAAATCTTCCGGATCGTAAATAATCTATCAATACCGCATTTGAATTAATAATTTTATGTATATTTAACTGGCTAAAAAGTTACAAATTATATAATATTATCTTTTCCATTACTGTTTTGTTTATATAAATGAGTAATTTTCTCTGCAGCATAGACATCTGTTCGGAAACACTCGGAGAAACTTATTAATTTTGTATCAACAAAGTTTCAAGTATTAATAATACGATAAAAGCTTTAATTAATCTTTAAAGTTGAAATAGTTACGATGCTATCGGAATTTTATAATTTAAATGCTTTCTGATAAACAATCTAATTCAGTTGTTATAAATGTCGTATAACTGATACGAGAGATACGATGATTCGATACCAATAGATCTATATAAACATTTTATTTTTCTCTCTGTTTTTCTCTATAATATTGATCTGTTTTTTTCCAACGAATTAGAGTATCAGGATACTTCCTTTTGTTTTTCTATAGATCTTCTTAGCGTACATGCGAAATTTCCAAGAGTTATAAATCAAACTTTAAAAGATAATTTAATGTGGTTTGATCATTTAAACTATAAATTTTTGTCAAGTTAAGATAAATATGAAACGAAAATATGATGTTTTATAAAAAAAAAATAATAAAAAATCAGTAGACCTCAGATGACTTCAAGCATAAATTATACGATAGCGAATTATATTATAATTTAAATTTTGTATATCTTGCAATGTTTAGTGTTGTAAATTGCAAGTGTTGGCAGCATACAGAATAACGGACATCACATTGCAAAAATAAAAATACAGCATTGCAAAATTCCTTTCTCTGTTTATCCCGATTATGCACTTCTGTTTACTTCGGTAAATTTAATTATCTGCTACAATTAATACAAGCGAAATCAAAATGACGTATATTAATTGCTACTGAAATAAATTCATTATTGGATGTAAAACGAAATTTTTGTGTGTTCAAATGTTAAATTCTTTGAACTTTACAAGTAAACATTTTGTACTAAAAATACCTAAAATGTCAATATAATTTAAATTTTTAATAAAAAAAATTGAAATTGCTGAAAACTGCGAAAAAGAAATTAAAACGAAAAAAAGAATTTGTAAATATATTTTTTTGAAATTTAAAAATTATTACTTTTCTATTAAAAATCATTATAGAAAAAAAAAATAAAAATATTTTGCGTGTTAACTGCTTTCTACAAAATTTAACTAGCGTATAGTATATAATATATAAAGTGTAATTAATCATAATGATGTATGACCGATATAAGTTACAAATTGAGTGAATAATGCCACAGTATCTCTCAACCAGCGATTTTTAGCTAGTGGTAGGTCAGAGATGACTGGCAGTACGTATATAATCTTGACTTCCTATTTCTGTACAAGACATTTTTGCTATTGAAATTTTCGAGTTTTGGTTTGAATGATATGCACTTATGAAAAGATTAAGTGTCACTGTTCTAAACAATATCTGTATGCCAACTTTGCTGTCAACATTGTTCTACAATTCTTAGAAATTTCGCCAAATTTTTAAATCTGTATTAAGAATATTTAACGTTTCTTGACATCTAATATTTTACTGGCGATTTTAGATTATAACATAACATAAAATCTTATGTTGCATTCATATTTTACATTAAATCGTCTAGCTATATTTTAATCCTGAGATAAAATATCGAATCTTTGATGCTCGGTAAGAAGGGCTTAAATGAAACTTTTGCTAATTTTTTTTTTCCTCTCTAGAAGAAGATTGCCAAAAAATGTAAAGCCTATAATAGAAGTAAAAGCTGAAATTGACTTATTTTCCATTAAAATAACTTAATATTCCGTCCGGATTTTGTCAGAATTCATTAACAAAAAGACTACTTGCAGTTTCCGGAAAAAAAGTAGTATGAAGCATGCATCGAGCGAATAAAAATTTTTTTGAATTAGATTTACTATAGCGATGACAAAATGAAAAGTAAATGCTACTATAAAACTATCGAAGACAGTACTAAATCGCATATATTAGCAAACAAAAAACATGCATTTTATTACTGTGAAATTACCTCGAATTCTGCTACCCTTTTCAACTGTTCACTAATGGCAGCTGTACTTCTCATCACAAGAAAAACAAGGCCAAATTGCTTGAGAGGAGAAGCAAAGCCCAGAAAATAATCCTTGTCGGTGTTTTCCCCTCCAGCTTGTTGTTTGTTTGGAAAACGATACTTTACACTCAGTGCAGAAATAAAACACCTGTTGTTTTCTGCCACTGTAATAAATTCGCTGGCGTTAGCTCACCTGACAGTGCAACATTCTCTTTATTGTTTACAAGAAAAGATTGGGTAAGGTAGAATTCACCCCTGGGAATTCTAAGGTGAGGGAGAGTTCATATTTGTTTCTGTCATCCCTATAACTTATAGTGGGTAATTCCTTACATTTTTTTTGTTTTTTAGTTGTTCTTTTTGCATCGTTTTTACTCTTCTTTCTGCTATTTGAAAAATAAAATAGCTACATCTCTGCAAATTGAAGCTATTTTCAAAATTTGTATTTTGTTTTCCGTAAAATAGGCGGTAAAAAAGAAATTGACGATAACGCAAAACATTCTGATTCTTTTATGAAATTTCATGCAAGTTCTACGTAAATTTCATTGTTAATAGGATGCTTTAAAGAATCGTTAAACTTCATCATTTAAGATTCCTGTAAGATATATTTTTGATATAATTTAATAACAAGTGTAAACTTTTGAAATACATTCTGATATATTCAGAACATTATCACAAAATGTTAAGATCCTTCAAAAAAAAAATTTTCAAGTATTAAATCATTTTGAATTAGTTACTTTAAAAACATTCTAGAAATGTAAACAAGATCAAAGTTATATACAATATTCCATCAGTTTTTCGTAAACTGTTGATTTATCGGAAAATGCTGCATAAAAAAAGTACAACTTCATTTACTTTTTCATAAAAATTTTCAAAAGTAAATACCCAAAATGTTAAAAATTGTAGATATGATCCTATATAAAGTATTTCAGGCTGTTAAAATTTAGAATCAACATCATTTTCATAAGAAAATATTTTCTTATATATTCTATATAATTTGCATTATTTATCTACGATCAACAATAATTAAGGAATAAAAGTGGACTTAGTGAAGATTTTTATTTTTGTAATTTTATGAAATGCTCTCTGATTATAAAGAATGAATTATATGTATTCTTTACTCTTCACTGTACATAAAAAATATAATTTTTTTTTCTTTATTTTGCCATAACTCTATAAATTTCGATGAAAATATATATGCATGCTATCAAATTTTATTGTGGAATCCGATATTATTTAAATTTTTTGATATAATAGTGCTCTTAGACGAGATATCCTATATTATTTGCATAATTCTAAAGTAATAATTTACAATTTTATGTATAAAATACAGTGTCAGGTTTATAAAGTACTGTATTATCACATTCAAACAAATTTAATCTAGTGCAAACGATTATTACATAAAAATGCGTAACATTTGAGGAGGATGTTAAAAAAATATTAAAATTTTTAAAAATAATAACTTATAAATGATTCGGAAAATTCATATTATGTAGGGGAGAGTTGCCTATTCTGGTCACCTAAATCGTACCTGATGGCTAGTTCGTTACATACAATCGGTATGTAACGAACTAACTATCAGGTACGATTTACATGACCAGTACGCAATAGGCAACTCTCTCCTATAAATAAAAAATGAAATTATTTCATTATATTTTAGAATAGATTGTCGTTACTTTTATTAAAACGATTATTAAAACTCACCAAAATAAATTCACAGTTAAAAAGAAACATGATAACGATTATAAATAAAATTAGATGAGAACTAACAATGCTGAAGCAGATGATGAAAAACTTATTTCGTGTCGTATATAAATAAAATTTTGTTTTACAATTTGAATAATAACGTAAAATATTTAAATTTTAAAAGAAAAAAAAAGAAACTATGACTCAAACATAATACATCACGTTCATCACGTTCGTTTAAACAACTCGAATTCAGCAGTCTGAATAAGTGAAAAATCCGTTTTATCATATTAAAAAGTTCGCATAAAAGAACATTATCTCATGTATACACTTGTATACAGTGTTAATTCAATTTAAAAGGCATCGAAAAGGAAGAAATTCCGTGTATACTATCTAGCGATAAAATAACGAAAAGTGCAATGCATGAAAATGTCATGCAATAGTAAATTTTAATAGTTATTACTATACAAGTATACATTTCGCATTTTAATTCTAGATATCATTAATTTTGGATCGCTTTTATATTCTAGTACATGCAAAGTAATTTCTTTTCGTTAATGTATATTTAGAAACCATGACCTTTATGCACGGATAAATAAATAAAATGATTTTAATTAATTAAAATACGTCACTCAAGCTTCTATTCTTTCTGAAATACATATTTTAAATATTAATTCTACACACGATAAATTTTACATAATAAAAATGTAACGTTAACGCTATGTAAAAATTTCTCAAAATATAATGAAGCGAATAAAATTTACAGCGATATACATATATAAAAAATAAATAAATTTATAATTCCTTCCACAATTTTTATAAATTATTTTAAAAACATTTACAGAATATTGATGCAATTTATATATATATACTGTTGTACATGTGTAAATCACATAAGGTTGTTCATTAATCCCATATAACGAAAATGCAGTATTTCGTCTTCAATTATCAACTTTTAGGCGTGTAAAAGTTTGTATCCCGCTGTGTTCTTATCTGTACTCGAATCCATTTATTTTTACAAACAGAATCGCCTATTTCTAATAGGTTTTTTTTCCAAAAGA
>WUQG02442115.1:0-13509 GCA_011317285.2 Androctonus mauritanicus
CTAAATATAGCATGACTGATGAATACTCTTATGCGCAACCTTTGTCTGTTTAGTAGTACATTATCATCATGCCAAGACGTTAAGTATAACGATTGCGGGGCGGTAAACATCCCTGCTCTTCTCTACGTTAGCATATATAAACATATGTTCAGCAATCGTTCAGTATCCTAAATGTGATGTAACATTAGAACATTACCTCTAACAGGCATGCTCATAACTGTTCCGTGTTTATTTTGGCAAGTGCTTTCATCGGGGTGTGGTATATAAGGTTAAGTATTTTCTTTAAAAATTCGCTTTCCGAAGTGACCTATTTATGAAAAACTTCGTGAGATATTTATGCAAATTTACACAGGTGTTTTATAATAAATAGAAAAAAACGGATGATCGTGCCTATCGCCGATCTAGTCGCCTACATGAATCACGAACCTTTACCGTACGCTGACTCACGTACGAAACCCGATACTCACTTTCGGCTGTTAAGATTTTATTCAATGAACAATGCTTTGTTATTAGCGCTTTACTTTCCCCCCACATCTGCTTCTTCTATCCTGTACATGACACTTCACCTCTTAGCGCTAGATTTAAACGAGAGTAATTGGAAAATCTCGAAGTTTTGTCGATTCTAATCATCTCCCCAAGTACCAAACTCCAATGATGACTTAGGTACAGACAAATAGACGCCCCCATATATAGCACGGCTTAAGGGACGATTATCAGCACGTGTCACAGAGTGAAATATGACAGAACAGGAAGCGGTGTCTTCACCTTCCTGCACATCTTCAGTAACCAGATATACCTAATCTAATCTCTAATTCGGATGACTGAACTCGTTAGATCTCTGTAAACACGGAGATGTTATTATTCTGGTATTTTATGATACTTATACTCCCCTAAACTCCTCCCATTTACCTTGAGTGTAATTTATTCACTGCAGTCCAGACCTGAGATACCAAACGATGCCATTTTGTTACAGAAACAAACAGTAATTGTCTGTTTCTATTGCCATCGATAAATAACGGTTAAAATTAGAGGGATTTTCTGCTGACGTCTTTCTGCCGCCTCGAGTTTCCGTTAATACCTCTCTGCGCCTTATTATTACGACTAAAATGGGTAGCAAAGTCGATACTAATCACTTGGTAGTCATGCGATTAGAATGGCTTCTAGATAAACAAATATAAATCTATCGAATAAGTTAATTTTAAACAATTTATCAATGTCGTACCGGAGCTTACAATTCAGTTAAGATAACAGATTGTTAAATAAAAGTAGGCGTAAGTAAATATTCAAAAAACAAGTTTTTGCTTCCTTTTATAGGTTGTTTTCTTAATTCACAAACACCCCTGAAAGACATCTGCACCATTCAGTTCTTCACTTGATCAGACAATAGAAAAAGGAAGGACGATTGCAAAAGGACACGAAACACCAAGGTGGTTTCTGTTTGTATCGTCTACAATAGCAATGACACACGCCTTTCTTTCAAGGTCTCTCTCTCTTTCTGTACCCTCGGGGAAAGAGAGAACTGAAGGAAAAAAAAGCATTCACTTCTAACTCCACTTCAACCTGAAGTTGTTCAGGTCAGGTGGACTGAACTATTATCACCTGTAGTTTTTGCCTTGCAGGAGCCTCATTTGTCTTTGTCAATTTTTTTTCTTTCAGTGCAGAAAACAATGGTGATTTCTGTGAAGTTCATTTGTTATATTCGATGTCAGTCAACTGTAGTGACAACGAATTAATGTTTCCTCGTATTATGCTGAATCATAAGCTTTTTTATATGGTAATATTATACCGTGCATATTTGATCTCTTGATATAGGTTCGATGACTTACTGAAACCTATTTTATATTCAGTAAAATGATTCTAAACAACAGAAAAATTGACTGAAAACGATATTTGGCATATATATGAATCGATATAATTGAAATTAAGGAACATAACACCATTATGAATTGAGAAATCAAGAGTTTTAACAGTTTAATTTACAGTTTATATAAAATCGATAGCAAATATGTACAAAAACAAGTAATTTCTTTTATATATAATGCAAGAAACAGATGTCTACAAATGCTGAGATATAGTCAATGAACCAAAAGACATAAAGCAATCAATTTTCTTAAAAGAAAGTCTGCTTAGAATCCGTAATGTTTGTTACTAAGTAAATTCAAAAAAACTTTCACTTTCTCTTCTGAGATCTAACATAAGCAACAATAGAATGCCGCCAAACAAGAAATATCAGTTTTATCTTAACACAAAATATAACGAAACACCACCAACTCAACACCTACATTATCATACAATAACTACATGATAATCAATAATTTAGAAACATTGTTTAACAACCTGATTTTGTGATCCAATCTGATTTTGTGATGTTAAGAACAAAGGCCATTAACATTTGACCGATTACACAGGGTAGAAACCTCTGCCGGTGTCACGCACTCTGATATTTTCTTGACATCAGAAAAGACGGTCAAATATTTCCTTTTTTGCCTTATAAAGAATGCTCGAAACCTAATAAACTATAGCAAAGATATTCTGTTACTGGGTAGCGAAGGGTAACCTAATTAAGCAATTTATTTCATACACAGTAGTTTTTTTAATGTACCAAAAACACAATAATGTCAACTAGAAACACAAACCTAGAAGCTTTTAGACCTACTTGTGGCAAAACGTGACTTATCTCCATAATTTTATTGGTTGAACGATTTTAAAGGACCAATCGTTCGACCGTGTAACAAATGTGTAACAAATCATTCATTCTGAAATCATGGCGTCGTTTGGACACGTGACTCAGCATACTAAAAACCATCCACCTGTGAAACACCATCTGGATTAATTGGTTTATAACTTTTTATTTATTTTTACATACTAGAAAAATGAAAGCGTGTAATTCAATTTTACTTAACATCAATTAAGTTGACAAACGTAAATTTTTTACTCCAACATCCGGATAATATTTTCAAGTGGAGTTGACTGCATACACACCAAACTTCCCACAGGATCGACCACAAGAAGGGAGTAGGCCCCCCCTAAATGGCTCAATGAGTGATACGTCCTGTTCAACCGTAAAGAATCCAATCACAGTTCGAATTACGTCACGATAAAAGGCTATCTCTTTGCGAGATTTGTTTGATGGTTATGGACATCAACGGTGACAAATTGCATTCGAAAACTTCTACCAGCTGGCTAGACCAGATATAGTTATTCTGAGCACAAAATTAACGTTGGAAATTTAATATATTTTAAAATTCTCAGCACTTCCGACGATCTTTTTCGGTTAGCTTACACTATACAAAATATCCATTGCACAACAGTCATAACCGTCCTAAATATAGGCCTAGTAGATATAATAACGATGATCTGTCGAATGACGAGGATCGCTGGAAAAAAAATGGTGCAACACACAACTACAGCTGAAAAGTATAATATTACAGCAAACACCATATTTTAATTGGACTACTGCTAATCGTGTTTACATTGCAACGACGCGTAGTATAGAAGCAATGCGTCTGTTGCGCGAAAAACCCTGTGGGGAGAGAGTGTTTTGTTTTTTGTCTTTCCTCATCCACTTCGCTTATCTCTTCCTTTTTACACACAAGATAAAAATCTATGGACGATAGATGCAGTTGTTGGGTATGTTCGCTCTCGATTGATTTATTAAAATTTTACAATTGATTACGTTATTAATGACGCAAAGGTAGTTAAGTCCAATGAAAATAAAGAAAGGACGTTAGCGCGGTTAATAAATAACGGTCTTGTCAATTAGATCTTGTCTACTTTCTACCCCATATAGGCAGTTTAATGACAGTGAAAAATGTTCGAACAGCTGTCTTATTAGATAGCTAAGGCATCAGACGAAAGATGATTGCGTTTTCGAATATTTACTTTTAAAAAAAGTTCACTACAGTGCACGAGGAAAAGGAAATTACAAAATAAATACGATTTATGCATGAATGCACGCGAGTGTTCGATTCGTGGGAATAATCATGCAGTTTCATTCATAATTTATGTTGATTTCAGCCCACAAGTGAAAACGCTTTCGTTCATATTTTTATTTCATCCATTTCGATTGAGTGATCGCGCACTCTCATTCATATTTTTATTTCATCTATTTCGACTGAGTGATCACGCATATTTTTATTTCATCCATTTCGACTGTGAGTGATCGCGCACTCTCATTCATATTTTTATTTCATCTATTTCGGCTGTGAGCGATCGCGCACTCTCATTCATATTTTTATTTCATCTATTTCGGCTGTGAGCGATCACGCCCTTTCATTCATATTTTTATTTCATCCATTTCGACTGTGAGTGATCGCGCACTCTCATTCATATTTTTATTTCATCTATTTCAACTGAGTGATCACGCATATTTTTATTTCATCCATTTCGTCTGTGAGTGATATTTTTATTTTATCTATTTCGACTGTGAGTGATCACGCACTTTCATTCTTATTTTTATTTCATCTATTTCAAAGCAAATAGAGACTGCCGTTATTTTTACGTTTATTTCAACAAGCAAATGATTAGATAGTGTTACCGATCACGTGCTCTCATTCACTGTTATGCATCTATTTTAGATGCAGGTGGAAATGATCACGCTCTTTCAGTAGATCTGTTTAGGCACGAACAAATCGTTTACAAATTAAAGTCACGTGGTGGCATCGGCGTGAATTGCTGAAAAATAAATTCAAACAGAATTCTCACGTAACTTCAATATTTAAAATCAGGAGCTACGAAATGTGATTGTCATCGCGTGCGTGACCGCAAGAAATGTGATCGCTTCCGAGCGGATGTTATACAAATACTATATGACTTTAGTTAGTATTGCATGCATTTTTAACGCAGTTAGACGACACGGAAAGTAATTTTCGCATGCACATGGCGTTTCGCAAGCGATTGAGAACGCGTTTTTACCATCTAACAAAAAAAAAAAATACCGATTGTTTACAGTACGAAGCACGGGTAAATTGCCAATTCTAAAAAGTACCCGGACGTGATCGTACAGAATGCATTATTAGGGGATAAAACTGAAGATTTTCGAGAATGCTTTAGTTTCTCTAATAGGTCTGTTTAAAATGGAAGCTAACACATTCTGAATCGTGAAAACGGATCGAATACATCATTTAAGATTTTTTTTAAATTGGAGTATGTGGTTTTCTAGAAAAAGCTTAATTACAAAGCAGGAAACCTAAAGATCTACTTAGGTAAGATATTCATTTACTATGTGAATTACAAATATTCCATCATTTCAGAATTATGAATATTTCATTGTTTTAATTTTTTTTTATTAAATATGATAATCAAAAATTAAATAATTGAAAATATCCTGAAAAATTTATAATAGTTTAACAAATAAAACAAATTAGTGCAAATTTAGAGAATAACATTGAATTTATAGAAGGGAAAAAATAGTTCACTCCTAAAATTTTGCTTATTTTACAGAAACAATCCCCTAAAAATGATTAAGGTAATAATAATATTATGGAGGAAACATGATTATGATACAGTGTATCAAAAATCTGCAAGAAAATGGAAAATTTTGAGACGTTTAACAAGAAATTATCGCTAATTTTGGAAAATTTAGAAATGATTACTTCCTTTGAAAAATCAGAATCAAATGACAGTTTTCCTTTAACATAAAAAATACAGTACTTCCTACATAAAATTGAATCAAATATTTTATAATAATTTTTCTATTTTAAGAACTTTTTATAGATATAACTATATAAATAAAGAAAATTTTCTTAAAATTATAATATAGGGAAGTTGAACTTTTGTACAACGAAATGTAGACGTTTTCTCAGAAAATTTATACAGAATAACCTCTAATCCATTGCCAAAAATGTTCGGTAGTGGCAATTTTCCAAGATGAACAATAAAAACCGTAATGGTAACGAAAAAAATTTGGTAGTATTAAGAATAACATTTTAAACCTAATTTTTATTCTGAAAGATCAAACTGAAGTCGAATTCTTTCCGTTTAAAAAAGGCATTTAAAAGTGTATTTGGTTTTTATTAACAATGTTTAAGTGGAATTACTTTAAAAAAAAAAATAAACTGCTTTCGTGGCATTCTAGAAAATATGTATACATTTTTTTTATTATTTGAGAAAAAAAAATGGCATCAGTAAATCCAACACCACATGTTTTACGGGGAGGTTGAGAAACTAAGTTAAGACAACTTAATCTTGTGATCGAAGAGGACAGATTTTTTCCCCTTTTTTTTTAAATTCCATCGGCTAAAGGTCCTTTTCGTGTCACTTAAAAGATGTTTTTATGATTCGGGTTACGTAAACATATTAGAAAAGTTTCTGCTTGATATATTCTCTCTCCCAGAACAACTTTTTTTTTCTGTTACCTTATACTGAGAAATAAAGAATACCTGCTTCTCAGAAATACGAAACTTACTGTTTTGAACCAGACGGCTGCGGGGCAGAGGGAATCGTATTAGGTTCTTTTAGAAACGAATAATTATATTTTTAAAATCCAATTATTATTTAAGTGCACTGAACTATAATTTGATTGTGTAAATTTTTATTCACATAGAAATGAAATTAAAAATATTTAAATTTACGATCTAATTATACGAAACTAATAACGGCCAATAAAAAACTTATAAATTTTGTAAAGGAAAAGAATTCGTGCGGATATTAATATGTCTAGTGCTGTAGAAAGCATTAATAAGTCGTTGTAAAGGTCAATTAATCGACTGAAGATATATTATCACGTGATCAGCAATACCCAATGAGTTCTGGTTAGCGAATTTGAAATTTTTTATTTATGACGTCATCTTTAATTAATATCGCATTTTAAATTTCAAACGCTAAAACTTTAAACTTCTGATCCGTCGCTATCATTTGATAATTTTAAAACGTAAATAAATATAAAAAAAAATTATCGTATCCCAACTATTGATTTACTTTAATGTTACCATAAACGTCTCACCATGTATTAAGACAACTGGTTAATTGTTTGTATAAAATAATAAAATTAAGTTGTTTACAATAATAAAGTAACGAAATTATCCAATTATTCAAAAAAAAAAAAAAACGCTTTTAAAATAAGTGGCGTAAAACGTCATTCGACGACGAAGTAATTAAGTAATTTTATCGAGACTTTTTAAATTATGATTTTTTAAATATATTTTTAGAAAGATAACAGAGGTTATTTACCTTCATTTTTTTTTTCTTCTGCTTTAAAAAAAAAATTTTTTTAAAAGGGTGTAAGAGTTAAATATAGATAATGTGACGAAAAGTGTCAGGATAATGCATAATTTTTAAAACTTTTTTCTATTACGTATTATTTTTATTTTTTATTTTATTTTATTTTTTGTTAATTAATTATTAAAATTCCTAAAAATAATATTTTAACAGAATTTTTACGACAATATGCATAATTGTTACGAGTTTTTGTCGTCCCGTGTGTAATATAATCCGTTGTTGATAAAATTTTGATGACGTAATAAGTGACGTTAAATGAACGTACTCGATATGTTTCTCCGATCTGCTGCTCCTAAATCACTTACTCTGAAAAGCAGAAAAACTAAACTACTTTCAGGTAATTTTTTTACGTTTTCTTAAAATTATTTTAACGTAATTTGCAAGAATAAAAAAAAAAGTTGTGTATCGTTAAAATTTGTGCATGAATTTAAAAAAAAAAAAAAAAATCCAGTTTACACAAAGATCGTCTGCTTGCTATTACGTGATTGGTTGATAACGATTAATGAAAAATATTTTTTTAAATTATTTTAAAATAATTTATTTTAAATAGTTTGCATTCATTGAAACTATTATTTTTTTTATAAAAATTCAAAAATTAAAATAAAATTTTTAAATATGATTAAAAAAAGTTAATTTTATTTATACTTCATAATACGCATTTTTATTAGCCAATAATAATTTTCCGATTTTTAAATTTGAAATGGCGCTGACATACGATACATTCGGTGATGGATAACTTAACCATTGTTCATCTCTTTTCTCGAAATTTGATCATGTTAGAATACAATGATGTTTGTGACGTTTATATGGTGACATTTCTTGTTTTATTATTCAAATTAGTCACGTGTTATAAACGCGACATTAAAATATTTGAAGTAATTCCACTTAACAGGCATTATTAAAAAAAAATACTATTCCAAAAAACTTCGAACAAGTTTTAATATATTTATTAAAACCGGCAATAAACACCATTAGACGGTAATTGATATGAAATTAATCATGTGACGCTCTTAAGAATTCTTAGCATATCTTCTGCAAATATTAAAACTGATTATCTTTTTCTTTATTGCATATAATTGACATAAACCGACCTTACTCTATTCAGATCACGTGACGGCACGGTTGACATTCGATCATACGGCACGGCCACTTTTTTGCGATGAAGATTCTTAAGATTTTTTCGGTGATTTTTACAACTACATGCAATCGTTCATTCCTCCCGCTAAATCATTACGCAAGAGTGAATTCTCCTATCAGAACAAAAGAATAATTTTACCAGAAGACCAGAGAAACTGTCCCATTGTTCAATTTCCACTGATCAGATGACTCACGTAAGCCGGACATCATTTGAACGTCCTTACAAATTCGGAATACACTCAGTTGGATATCTGTCTCTTGGAGGATTGGTGGAGTGGATTGTGTGGATAATACTGAAGGGGATTACACAAAAGATGATTCTTTTCTATCAACTACAAATCATTTCGTAGAAGTTGTTTACGCTTCTACTTATATATAACTTATATAAAAAAAAGCTCAAAGTACGCCGTAAAACTTCTACCTTATCTGATAAAAAACCATCAGACGCAGTAACACGAACAAAAATCGGACGTTTAAACAGGAACAATGTTCGGCCTTTCACACCTGTTATAGCGAGCAGTAAGCGGAGAAGTCCCTGGACAAGGTTGATAGCACAATGGACAAAAAATAAGGGGGGGAAGCAGACAGTACACGGAAAGAAAATTCCTGGACTGCAGCCAGTACAATAGAAGGTCGAAGTTTTAAGAAATGATAAAATATATAACTCCGATAATGTAGTGAAAACGTATAATTTTAAAAAGCTACATTACACTTCGTGTCAACGTCCTTAAAATTCAATAAAGGCAAAGTCGATAAACTAGCAAGTAGAGATTTCCAATCTTTTGCTCACGTGGGTGGTCTCTAATCCTTTTTCCGACACTTCACCAAAATCTTTTTTTCTATGTCTAGAAATAGAACTGTCTGAACGTTTTCGGAATTTTCTTTCTTTCGATGAAAACGCAATCGATATTTTATAAAAGTTAGAAAACTGCGTGACGATACAAAACACCGACTGACACATCGGTTTTTCGCGTTTAAGTATTTTTCTAAGTGTTGAGTAACGCTTAATTCAAAAACTGAAGAAAGTTATAATTGCTGTTATTGCAAATTTATCTCTGCTCCTCCCTTTATTAAAAGTGGCTCGATCCACTTGGTTTAAAGTCTCACTTCCCTCATACCTACTTCAAAAATTACATAATCGCTATGTGGGTCACAAAAAAATCACTAGCACACACACACACAAGTAAGTAATGGGAACATCCAAATATAGGAATAAACGGAATCGACATGTGACTTCATTCTTCAATAAAACCGATGATTTCACCAACTTGACCAATTTTCCTCTTCCCACTAGTGTGTGGGTCAAACTGGTATCCCTGGATGACATCCCTAGTAAAGCCTTGGGGTTAGGCACGCCCACAGAAATTAACCCCCACAAAGTATAGTATTCTTCTCAAACCAGTTTCGGAATGAATTATTATTTAAGATTCATTTCAAATCTGTTTCTACTTTTCTTTTAACATCTATCATATACTATCACCCGATTATATATCGGAATTCGTTATTTATAACGCTGTCTAAAAGAACTATAAATATCTCTTTAAAAAGAAAAAAAAAGGAAATACTTAATTTTTTTTTCCTTGTTTAAAAGTTAAGAACCTCAAAAGGTAAATAATACGAGTCACTTACACATTTTCCAAAACTTCGTTAGTTCCGACTCTTAATATTTGATGCTCTGCAACTGAAAATCCGAAATAGGAATCTTTGGGGCCTAGTTTTATCACAGGTAGTCTTGATTCTAAGTTAAATGTGTACACCTGGGCAGTTAGCCATATAGTCAATACAGCCAGATATTCAATCACCCTTCCTAAGACCGCCATACCTCTCCACACACTCGCGCACCAACAAGCACTTTCCACTAAAACTTGTCTGGCCTCCCGTCTCGGCTGCACTTTACTAGCTACTCTGCCTGGCGGACGAATAGCAAACTAACAGATCTATCGCCCGATTGTGTATCGTACTCCCAAAATGAAACATTTAACGAGCGCTAGATACCGCATACCACCCACCAACTTCACAATCGTGCAATCTAACGGCAATGGAGAAACTTGAGCACTTTTACATGCCAGTTTTCGACCGGGACTACTTTATCGCATCTCAACTTTCTCCAAGTTGCGAGGAGGTTGGAGAAACATTCGCGGTATTTCTCTTTCTCTCTTTTTATTATAAGAATGTAAAAAAGATTAAAGATATAAATAAGTGTCGATCTTTAATTTATATATATATAATTTTTTTTTCAACACAGTTGCCAGGATTTGAATAAACGCAAATTGGCACAACGCTGTTTTACATATCAATAAACAAGCGGGGTGCCGAATCTTAGAATGGCAGGTGAGTTAACGAGTCAAGTTACAACCTAATCAGGAACTGCAAATAATTATAAAAAAGAAGAAAAAATCAACAGATATATTTCTCATTCATTACAATTTACCAAGATCAGGAGCAATCCCCAAGCTTGTTCATCATGGAAATGGAAGATTAATGTATTTTTTTCCCTACCAGGCAATTTTCTCCTTGTAATAAATTCAGTTGCACAGTGATTACGGTAAGTACTTCTTGCATTTCTTTCTATTTATATATCACACTCATACAACGTTTAATTAAACATATCTTGACTATTTAACGTTTTGATTTACGCTTTGTCCGGTTTCATAAATCAGATTCTTAATTGCATTACTGCATTCATGTATTCCTCTCGTAGATTGAGATATGGTTGCAGTAAATAAATTAAGTATCAGATTCAACAGGTTGTTTTTGAAGTCAGCGCTCGTACACTACACGTGTGCTGACTAGACTGAGTTAAAATTTACATTACATCATCTGTATCTGCGACGTTCAACGTGCACGTTACGAAAATAATATCAATACAGCAATTATACTATAAGCTCCATCTAGTGGTATTAATATGAATTATTCATCGCATTAAAAATATGCACCGCGTTAACACTCTAGAGACGTTGGTATTTCTCATCACATTCGCTGTGACACTGATATATTATAACATTGCGATACATATTTATTTTTGCTTCACAGTAGCCAGTTGCATTTTTATTTTTCACGAATTTCTTACACGAGCGTAGGATAACATATCAAGATGACATCAACGGAGATTGAATGATCATATATGGACACTGATTGGCATCGTTACACTCGTTTACGTCACGTAGACCAGTGTGACGTATCGAACGCTTTTTCCACGATAAACAGCAGTCTAACTTTTGCGTATATTAATCCATCAGTGTCAGAAAAAATTAATGCAGGTGCTGATAAATATACAGTATTCCAATTTTAGTTGTGTCGCTAGAACATAAGTTTTTAATTCGGTCAAACGATAATTTGCATATTAACACACACAAATTGTTTATTAAATATAATTGCAGTCTTGTGCATCCATCTAAATAACCTACTTATTTCTATCCTTCGAGAAGTAGAACTTAAGAGTATTTTAGCGTTAAAGTGTTTATTCTACTCTTTCTATTTTGCTAACTTTAAAGATAATTTTGTATACATTATCAGAAGATTGTAAAACCGTAAAATATGAACGCGTTATGTGAAATGTCTTAATTAATGTCACATTCACGAAACAGTGAACATTTCCACATCATATGTTCCATTAAGGCGTCAAATTAGTGTTTAATTGCCATTTCAGTGCTCTAAATGTTAATTGAATTATTACGTGCAAATTTAAACCATACACTACTTGCAAATCTATGCATTCTAGTTCGTTTATAAGCACTTATTTAAATCACTTGCTCTTGGTATATCGACTTTCGAACAGTATTTTAAGAATACTGTTAAAATTATTCTATTTTATGTGTATTCACAAGTAGACAGAATTTGACACTGAAGAGGGACCACAGTTAAGGTCCGAAAACGTTTTGTCAGAATAAAGTATCATAATTCTTGCTATTAGTGCTTGTTTTATAAACGTTTATAAGCACTGACAAGTTAGAATTTTTTTCATATTGTCCATACTAATCTACATTTATACGATTATTGATAAATATCTTCTAATTTTTTTTTTTTTTTTTAATTTCTACTGCTAGTAATTAAAAAAACACTTTAAAAGTCGTATATTTTTGTTAGCCTACGGATTTTGTTTTAAAATTCCAATAATCCATTTTCTAAAAATAGATATTTATTACTGTAAACTAGCAGAGAATTGTTGTTTTTGACATTGGCGAAATTTTGTAATTATCATAAAATTCCACAATAAAAATGAAATACAGTACTCCTATTAATTATTTATTAAAAATAAAACAGCTTGTGACATTTTTAATCTCTACGAAAAGAGAAAAAATTCGTTGATAATATAATCACTAAAATAGCAAAATAATTATTTCAAAATAACAAACTAAATTTTTTATCATTAGACAGCAGTAATTTTAAATCAATTTACAATATCCATTCTGTCGAAATTCAATTTTTTTTTTTTTTATGTTAAATGTTATTAATTTGACATTTATACTCGAGACGATAGAACTTAAGGACATAAAATAATTAAGTTGAAGTTTCAAATCTAATTAATGAAAGAACTAGAGCAGTTTGAAAATAACAAAAAAAAACGAGAAAATATTTTTTTTTCTTGCAGACACCTACACAGATCGCATTGTTCAATTGAGTTCGATGAAATTCGGAATATAGTATTGTTGTTTCTTAATTTACTTAGGTAAAATCCCCTGAAAATTTCACCATAATCGGGTAAAAATATAAAGTAGAATAAAAAAGGTGGTTCTGTTGACAATATAAACAACTATTTTAACTAACTGCTACTAATAATATATTTTTGTAAATAACAGTACTAAAGAGCAGTTGAAAAATAATAACTAAAACTTTTAATGAAACGTTTTCGGTTTGTATACAACCATCTTCAGCATTAAGAACGGAATTAAGAACAGTATTCTATACCAACCGAAAACGTTTTATTAAAAGTTTTAGTTATTATTTTTCAGCTGCTGTTTAGTGCTGTTATTTACAAAAATAAAAAAAGGTGGTAATAAAGAGGGTGTAGGACTATAAGGGCAATCATTCCTAGCGAAGTTTCATTATTATTTAGATCATTAATTTTTTAATTACTGATATATATAAAAACAGTTTAAATAAATAAAAACTGTCATCAATCTATAACAATATAAGAATTAATCACCTTATAAA
>WUQG02442126.1:0-13508 GCA_011317285.2 Androctonus mauritanicus
AAAGAAACATAAACAATATATTTGACTATTATTTTAATAACTTTTTCTACAGATTGATTCATCCATTATATTAATCATTTGGTTATATTAGGATGACATATTCTACCGTATGTACTGGTATAATAAATGTTGGGAAGCAGAATTCTTCAGAAGCTAATTTTTTAATATTAAATCTAGTTAATTTTTTGTTTAAATTTTTTAATGTGAACTATTGTACTCGAACTTTTCGTATTTATTTATAAGTAAAAAATGGGACAATCTGGAACATTTTATTCAAAACCGGGACAACGAGTTAAAAACCTGGACAATTCCGGATAATCCGGGACGCCTGGTCACTTTATGTATAAGTAAATGTAAAATATATAAAAGTTTTATTAGAAGTTTTGTTGGTAAATAAAAAATTATCGAATAATCGTAATAATTTAATAAATATTTTAAGAAATTTACTATAGATCGACCTTAATTTTAATCTATTATATGATAAATGAATATATTTTACGTTAAATTTATTTTTTTCAAGTAATTAAATTCTTGTTTATTAAGTTAATAATGATAAATATTTTCGCTTACCTCACCTCCATGATAAGAATTAAATCTTAAAAATGTTTCATTCATATTAACGATCATTTGATCATTTTCTATATCATTTATGGTTAGGTGTCCACTTGCCATGTGAGCAAGAAGAAATTGCTGTAATTTCTCTCTGTTATTTCGTATTTCTTGAAATAAATCATCGGGTAAAAAATCAAACGCACTATCGATTGGTCCGAATATAGTAAATGAATCTAGTTATTTAAAATAAAAATTATTCTATAATAAATATTTTATATTTCATAATGAAAAATAGCAATTCATGAATTAATTTGTAAATATAATAATTATATATTTTTAGAATAGAATATAAATTCGAAATGATTTCTCTATCTGCAAAAATAAAAGTTTGAACTGATACATGGCGATTGAATGTTTCAATAAACGAACAATATTGCTAACATGTCGGCAATTATTTATGTAAGTTTTGCTGCTCCAAAATTGAGTGACATTAATGAAACACCATTTTTACTTGTCTCTAGGAAAATAATGCACTTTCTATTTATCACAAAGAAATGGAAATTCTCTACATTATACTACTTGTCACTGATGATGATAGTAATAATAATACTTCTTGTAATATGATTGATAAATTGATTAATTTAATTTAACTCAATTTTTCAGGTTCTCATTATAATGTAAGTGACAGTATATTGCATTTTTCTTATTCGAATATAGTATAGAATAAGAAAAGGTAAAAAGAAGTGAACTGACAAGATTGTAAATTATAATCAAAGGAATCAAAAAGGTTGATGAACTGAAACTCACTTTGAATAAGAATGATATATGATGTTTTATTTATTTATTTATTATTATTCGAAAATGATTCTTAACACTATTTATACCATGAAATTAAAATTTTACACTGTTTAAGAAAAATATAATATGATTAACTTATATAATTTTATAAGATAAATAATTACATAAAAACATATTAGATAAATCTTGCAAATTTCATTGTATATAAAATACCAACATCGTAATAGCTAAATAAATCGTAATACTGTAGACTATATTTTATACAAACATTAATAAAAATTATGAATTTCTTAATTGTAACATCAATTAAGAAATTCACCGATGCAAGATAAAGTCCAAAATCACATACTTTTAATAAATAGTGTAATAAAAATGATTCAATGTTTAAAATTTTTAAAATAAATAACAAAATGAATTATTAACATTTATGCACAGTAAAATAAGTATAATGTTTTGTAGTATTATTTCATTAAAATAAAAAAGAAATATAATAATGCAATAGTAATGATTTTTTCGACTAAGCAAAATATCGATTTATCTAGTACAGAATAATAATTATTATTAACAAGTAAATTTTTTTTTTATTTTTATTTATGCTTATTCGTAATTTTTAAGTAATCAGAAGCAATTTAGATATTATTAGGAAAGAATAATTAATTCATTTTACCTTTGAAAAATTGCAAATAATAAAATTTATTTAAAATTAATAAAATATTCGATCTTGAAACTAATTTATTGAACGTTAATATAAGAAATTAATTTCAAGATCGAATAATGCTTCTTCGTTATAAAGCAAATTCTTATAAAACATACAAAAAATATTTTAATTTTCATATGATATTTTCGAAATACTATATTAAGCAATGATATTTTTGGAAAATATATATATATATATATATATATATACTGTATATCCAAAAATATTATTAAGAGCTTAGAAATAATTTCGAATTATTTCTATTTTTATTTTGCTTCTTGTTTCATCAATATTCAAGTTTTTGTCTTATATCAATATGCTAAAGTTTTAAACATTATTCAATCTTCCACTCCAACTTGCATTTAAAATATTATTAGTATCTTTATGGAATTCGTCACAGATCATGATGACAACAAATGTTATAAATAATCCGTAAGGTTCATTCTTATCTGAATAGATGCAAATAAATAAATCAGCGTAAAACCGAAGATATTCAGTAAGAACTGCATGAAATGTCTTACGTATACACTATCAAAACTTTCAAACGCATTTTCTTAGAAATAAGTGTTTACAGTGAAAACATCTTTCCACACATCATTATAAGCGCGGAAGCTCATTCTTCACTTACCAAGCGAAAAAATAAATATTTTAGTAGGGCTAAAATTGTTTACAGCTTACAATGTATTGAAAAACGACCCATAGTCTATTTATTTGTAAAATATTGGCTTAACCAAAAGAAATTTCAAAAGTTTGGAAAATTTTTATTCTTTATAGAATTAAATACAATATATATATTGTATTTTATTTGTATTTATATATAATTGAAAATATTTACTTAAGATATTGATGTGTTAAATAAAATATCTTTATTTAAGATATTCGTTCTAATATCTTAAATAAAGATATTTTATTCTGATATTCGTTCTAAAATGTTATAATGGCAAATGAAAATTGCACTTGATAAAATCACAGCCCGATTCAATGTCAAAAATATTTTTAAGTATTGTTTTATCTTAATTTAATTTAGTGATATAAATGAGAGTAACTATTTTCAAATATGACTTGTTTTTACGGAATTCACTATATTTTAATTTAGTCAATAATTTTTCTTTACTATATAAAAAGAAGTTTATTTGAGAAACAATAATTTAAACAAAGAACAGATTTTAATATTAAATAAAAATTATTAAAAATTCTCACTTTATATATTTTTAATATGAAATTCTGAAAACCGAATACAAAAGATAATAAGATAAATTTTGAATATAATATGAAGAAATTTATTATTTTTCGATTTTTATAATTTATTCTTTGTAAGAAAAGTTAAATATGAATTTTCTTAATATAGCAATTTATAACATAGGACCTGCCATCTCTTTCTGGAAAAGGGGTTCTCAAATACGGTCACCATACGATTTTAGCGTGGTCACAAGAAAATACAGTATAGTACTTATTTTCATATGTAAAATGTAAGACAGAGTTTAACTAAAGGAATGCTGTAAATAACATAATTATATCCATTATTCCCAACTATGTTAAATTATATTTATTGTGATTATAAAAATTTTAGAGTAAATTAAGAGAAATCGTTGAAAAAATTAGAGTAGAGTGATTATACTTTTACTAATTGAAATCAATATATCTTATTTATTTAATTAAAAAAATGAATTTTCAAAATAAAAATTAAATGAATGAATTGTAGAAATATTTTAAAAATACTGTATTTGTACTGTAGCTCCTGGAAGAACACGTGTGAAGGGAGAGGGATGTAATGGGATCCAGAGAATGTATTTGACACACAGATGTCAATGATGAGAAACAGTTAGAAAAACAAGGGGGAGACGTTCAATCACAAGAACGAGGGACATTCTGTATTTTGTAGAAGATGGCTTAAACTTCTATCCTTATAGAACACCACAGAATAAATAAACTGATTATTTATACATGTTATAAAAAATAATAAATTTTGTCACACTAAGTAAGAGGTTAATGCAAGCACCATCAAATTTTTCTGATCGCATTGGCAGAACATATAAAGTATAGATCTATAGATTATATAAAATAATGAATTTGTGGACCTATTGTACTATAAGTGCGAGTTTGGATAATTCATTTAATATAAGCATAAAAATAGAGGCTTTATTTATTAAAATCCCAAGAAAATAGCTATCCGAATCAATGATCTTAATATAGTCTAGATACAATAAATGGAATATATAAAAAAACAATAAATTTTTTTGAAATTAGAGGTTATTTATTAAAAGTTGAGGTGAGTAGCCATCATACTCATTGACTGCAACACCATTGATAAGAATATATATATACAAAGGTACTGTACATTATTTGTATATATGTTCTTATCAATGGCATTAAATATACTACCAATGAGGCACGAGAATTTTCTGGTTACTGCATTGGTGATACAAACTATTGCTAACAGTGTAATAATGATATCTAAATGACGAAACACAATGGAAAATTCAATCGAAACATTTGAAATAAATCTCAAATAATTGAATCTGAGAAATTTTAATACTAGAAATACTTGGCAACCAATTTCAGGATTCAATGAAGCTTTACTATCTTGATGGGTATAACGTGTGGAATAACATGATTACACCTGAATTATTCTGTACTGAACTTGTTACATCTCAATTCAAAGAACTGGAAATAACATGTAATTAAGATTGTGACGCTAACGATGTAGAAAATTGATGCATACGTGGAATAGAAGGAACAAAGCTTACGAAAAATTCCAATATTATATTTAGAACTTTAACTAAATTTTATGATTTTTTTAAATGCATAGCATATAATATAGTTAATATTCAGTTTGATAGATTGATATCAATTATTATTTATTTATTTATTTGTACTGAACTACAGCCAATTCCATCACTAGTTTTCTGATTCTAGTTTTCTTTCGAGAAAATCGCAATATCCTTCGGATTTTAATCTATAACTTAACATAAATATATTTGATATCAGTAATATTACTGAAATAATTTGTAAATTATACTTCCAAAAATATAAATAAATGAAGAATTCTGAAACTGTTTTTTATAAATGTTTCCAAGTACAGATAATCATTTCGAATTTTATAAGTTACTGTTAATAACAATCCAACGATATCTAAAATATCATTATTAATTTGAGATATTTTATTTTCCTAATTTTCAACATTAATCCTGAGATTTCATTTTACTAATTAATCACTTATTTTGGATTAAAATAGAAAAACATAATTCGAATCACGATATGATAGAAAGATGCAATTTGCGATTTCTTTTTCAATATGTAGTGTTCAGATTTTCGAACCTATAGCACGCATATCCAAAAATGGCGCGTAAACAAATTGTTTAGGCATGTAAAACATGAAGCTGATACAGTATATTGATTAAAATTGAGATCAGCAGGCGACAAAATAATTTTTTTTATAAAAATTTAAACAAGTTTTGCACGTACTCTTAAAAAGATTCGCCATTCTGACTTAGAATATTTAAGCATTATAATAATATTATGCTAACATTTAATAAGTATTTGATCTTTTAGTTATATAATGGAATTTTTAAAATGTTTGATATTTCCAAATAAATTAGTTTCTTGATTTGATTAATTATTTTAAGCTGATTTAATTAAAATATAGTAGTATAAAATTAAATTATATAAGTTGCAGTGGAAATCATTTTAAAAATAATAGAAAGCTTTTCAATTATTGCATTGGCAATAACTTTCATTGAAACAGTAGACTGATAATGAAATTATTTAACTTGAATTCTAAAATATTTATTAATAAGGCTTATATGAAAATATTTTAAAATATTTGATTTATAATATATTAAAATATTTTATAATATATCTTAGCATGATGCCTTTTAATCCATTCCCTTTCTCTTTCTTAGAAATTATAACAGATCTATATATTTTGATAATCAATTTCTTTAATTTTTTAATATTTAACTGAATCCGACATAAAATTTTATACATCCATTTTCAGTTTCTTATCTTAGTATTATACAGGATGTTGCTGAAATGTTTATTCAAATTCAAACATTTACACAGTTTTTGTCGAGATATTGAGAACTACTGACTAAGGATAAAGTAAATTTTCCCAAACCGACACATTATCTTAGTATTATCTTCAAATTTTCGCATCTATACTTCATAGGAAATATTCGAAGTGACATTCTGGATGTAACAATGCACATCTTAGAGCATCATATCGTGAATTCTCAAATATATTGAGAATTCTGGGAGTAGACTACTCCTAATTATATGACAATCAATAACAAAAAAAGATCATGAAGAGATTATACATCTGTATCGCATAAACAAATTCTGAGGTATTCTCAAAGGGAAAAAACATTATAATTAAAGAATTTTGAGTCTTTTGATTAATCAACTTTGTTAGTATTATCAATATCATTGTGCTATTGACAATTGAGCATTCTAAGCTGACTGATTTTATGTGGTTTTCAAGTAATGGAATGAAATAAGTGTTAATAAAGCGAAGGAAAGCATTTCTGGATTTATGACATTATATGAACTTAATTCATCTATATAATTAATAGAATATGATCCTAAATTTGACTAGACATTTCAGGAACATCTTGAGTAATGTAATACATATTAAATTCATATAACTACTATTCATATCTAAGTCCATTAAATATAAAACAAGCCGTAGGAACTGGATTTTAATTACATTTACAATCTATTTACTCTATATTCACACACTAAAAATAACGTTTTTGACATAAAACAAAGCTTTCTACATATTAGCCTTGATATAGTCATGTATCAATGCACAACAATGCAGCAATATGTAGATTTTAATATATAAATTATATATCTATTATCCGATAATTCCGGAAGAGAAATCGCCGTATTTTGCAAAATGATAATAAGCTGGACCATATTCAATTATTTCTTGCAAATTATTATTATTTATATTATTTAAATAATTATGCAATTTGAGAGATATTTATGTTTTAAGAATTGTATTCTACTTTTGATATCTATATAAAAATGCTGTAAAGTTTATTGGTGCATTCAAATATAGTAATTGCCTACGTTCATGTTTCTTCACAGTTGCATTCTTCAGCTGCAGTTCGACAGTTGCATTCTTCTGGAAGAATGCAACTGCCTAACTATAGTTTGATATTGCCTTAGATTGAATTTTAGTGAGAAACTAATCGTACATTATTTTTGCAAACAGTTGCAGTATTATTAATGTTTATGTTATGGTATCTGATATATATAAATTGCTTAATAGGATTATTAATTTTTTATCTTCGTGATGTCTAATGTCGAACTAATCAGTTACTATGAATAATCAGTTATCAATAAATAAAAGCATCATATACTTTTATTATCATTAGAATCAATCCAAAATGTTGATTCAGAACCAATAGTTAGCCTTTGAAATAAAAATATCGATTGCTGGATGGATAATCGATGGTTTACTGTAATTATAAAGTAATATACAAAAAAAAAAAATAGATTAATTTTTTATTCTATTCTATTGGATAATTTACAATGAAGAGTTAGTTGAAACTTTGTTAGGACTATAAATTCTTAGTTAGACCTTTGGTTAGAACCTAATGATAAATATAACTGATAATTCTTCATTGCCGATATTATTTATATCAGCGATGAAGAATTAATATTTTAATCTACTAATTTGATCAATACTGATTTTAATAAATGCATGAATAAAATTTTGCAAATATGTTTATTTTTGGATTTTAACATTTTAGATTAAAATATCAAAATATTTATCGCGATTTCATAATATTTAGCATAATCTTAATTTATAATTACTTTGAAAACTTTTACGTACTTATCACTGGTATATTGGATATCAGTAATAAGTATTCTTATGTTACTGTATTAATATATTACTCTTATATTATATAATATATTAGTTTAGAAATTAATATAGCTTGCCTTGACTCAATAAAAAGTCATCCATTTGAGCAGACCGTAAAAGAGAACATAAATTATGAAGTCCAAGATTTGTGAGAAATTCATAATAGTTATTCATGTTGGGTGAATCATCTGAGGAAGTTCTATGATAAAATTCACGTGGAGGATACTACAAAAAAATATATTAAATATTATTAAATAAAATATATTTTCTATCTGAAATTTCACTATAATAATAGATATCAAGAGAAATAAAACTTTTACCTCGGGGAATTCCTTGCTTGGAGGAATTTCTTCATATCTATAATCTGTAAAGCAAAAATTGTCCTTTGTGTCAATAGAATATAATCATTTAAAATTTAACCGACATGATTAATGTCATTCATTGTTCCTCTATTTTGACGTAGTTTAAGTATGAAATTCGAAGAAATAAAAGTTCTGTGAAAATAGACAGTTCTCTCACGATTTCTCGATGTCATTTTACCAAAATCTGGAAAATCCAGATAAATTTGGTTTTGAGTAACGATTTGTAAAAAGTTATCACGAATATTCTTTCTTTAGTGAAATTTTTAAGCATGATAACGTGAGCATTCGTGGTTTAACAAATACGTTATTTTGTAATCATTATCAAAAGCAATTTTTATTTGTAGTTTCGTCGAACGAATTCTCATAATTATTAAAATAACTGTTTAATCCTTACTATTTTTTAACCGAAGAAATAAAGCAGTTATCATCATGCCAAATTTAAAAAAAAAAAAAAAATATATTATAAAGCAATTTTATTAATTCGAGATGATACATTGATTTAACAATAAAGTTTACCTAAATAATTTTACTAAACTGAATATGATGTAACAATTTTCGTAATTTTAAGTAAACGAAACAGGATACAGTATATGGTTATTTAAATCGAAAAAGAAAATCCGAATTATTATATTCTTACATCATACTGAAGAAAATGTAAAATCAACAAACTACTGACACACGACATTATAAAGAACTTGATCCGGACACTTATTATAATATTCATTCTTAGTCACTAATGGGTTCTACATAAATACTGTAGTAGGTTTTTCTTAATGTACTGTAATTCTTTGAGTTTATGAATTTCGTAAGGATGTCTTTTATTAAATAAAGAACTGCGATACAAAAAAAAATTTTCTCCCATAAATCCAATAAATTATATCTCCTAATTCGAATTTCTTTAAAATTGAATCAAACTGAAATAACATTAATGCTATTCTGAATTAATTATCAATATTTATTTATTCATTTTTAGTGTTTGATTGCAAATATAAACTGGTCATTTTTAATTTCCATACGCTATTTCTTGGAAAAAATTTCTTATTGTGTTAATTTTGTCCATTCAAAATCAATTTGTTGGCCATTAAAAATAAATTAATGGCTAACAAATCAAAAAATTTTGTAATGACTATTCCTCTATTTGAAATAATGAATAAAAATTTAGAAATTAAAATAGTTGTCGATCAAATTTTATAAATTAGAAATTTTATTGTTTTGAACGGATTTGACTGAAACTTTGATTAGTTTGATAACAATAATTTCTCTTAAATAAATTTAAACAAAATTTGTTAATCTTTTACAAAAATAATATATATGGTTATAAATAGCACTTTTAGATATTCATTAATATTGTTAACGATTCTGAAGTACAATAGAAAAAAAAATGAAATAATCTTTTCATATCTTTTTTTTTTTCTATAAATGCTTGATTTCTTTAACATCTATAGATATTTTTTAAAGCGTAAGTTAGTTCAATTCAGCGTTATTATTGCGATCCTGAAATGATCTTTCAAAACAAAAAGAAAGGAAGTTTGAAGACTATTAATCTTACAAAGACTGGCCTCCAGACATCGGTGGGTGTGGAGAATGAAGCAACCTAGTGGAACTTTCTTCATAATTAAACACCTCAGTTGTGAATAATTCATTGACTGAGAAATCATTTATGTAAGAAAAAATTAATAAAAGTTTATCTATATTTCGAAAAATTAGGTTCGTTAACATGTTTATAATAGCGAAATCGTTGGAGAGAATGATTTTCATCATTCAAGTTCGGCAGAATTTTAATTAAAATTGCAATCAAAACTAATATAATAAATTGTAGCTTTAAAGATATTTATATATTTTAATATTTCTATAAATAATAATTTGCTCTTTTAATGTTTTGTATGATAAATTGGCGTTTTCTAAAAATAAGTACAATAGGCTCTTTCTTAGTTTTATAGAAAATTTTTCTCTGTCTCGAAAACTTATCAGAATTTTTACTAATTTATGAAATAAAAATAATCTAAAACGGGCTAAGTAAGTTTTTGGAACCAGTTTTTTAAAGTTTTAATGCAGAAAGACGACGATGAATGTCAATAGATCCAAATAAGCTTTAACAGATTTATATAATTATTCAATGTAAATAAAACACTAGTAAAATGTTTAACAGAAGAATTTTTAAATATAAAACAGAAAAGCGAGTAAAATTACCTTTATCCCAAGTAGTATAAGTTGTTTGGATAAAAATTACCAAGAAATAACAGCAGACGATCATCATGCCGATGCGAATGAATCTACTAGCGACATCTGCACTTTCTCTTTTTATTTACTCCGTCAGATGACGTCACTAGACCCACGCATATTTCCATCTGGATGAGGAGCAATCTCACCTTGACCTTCGAGAATGGAAAGTTATCACGAAAGACCATATAAAATGTAGATTCAGTTCTTGTTTATGATACTAGTAAAGATTATAAACAGGAGTCGTAAGAAATAGGAATAAAAATACTGCAAAAACAGGAATTAAATAAGAAAATCAAGTATAATTATATGCGCTTCTTAACAAATCCTTTATTAGATAATTACTCGATAAATTTGAATATCTTAAAGAATTAAATCTAAATCGCTCTATTCTTTAGATTTTAATCCCATTAACGTTTTGATAATTATAACTAAAACGCGCTCTTATTTTAACAACTAGAGGTAATTTAAGCATCATTATTTTAGCATCTGCTTCACGACATTAATCTCATCCATTCTTAAGAATTATAACTGACAAAGTTACCCATTCCAGTATAAAACACGCTTGCTTATCAGGAATGCGAAGTTGCGAATCACGCTTTGTCCCTGACACATTTCTGTTCGGATGCATTCAGGGTCAGGTACCTTGAGAGACTGGGTCGAGAAAGGTCAAAAACATCCCTGAGATCATTGTTATTTACAGTATGTTAGTTAATATATTCTATTTTAAAGAAGAACGGAGAAAGTAACAGCTCACTCAATCGAAGAAATTATTCAGTTCGGCAATCGGATTAATCATATCTAAACTAAGTTCTGACAATTTGATCATTTAAATGTGCTGTGTTACTTTTTAAGATATATAATTTTGAGCATAATGTATAGTTTTTTAAACATTTAAAGTCAAAATATAAATGAAAAGATGCAAAATTTTTAAATACATCAATAATGTTTATACGTTTATGCGTTAATATACGTTTGAATAACTTGTTAGAACCATTTTATTCGTGAATTTTATTGACAACCAGAATAGCGTGTATATAAATTATCTACTGTATTATGCCAAGATAAGCAGAAAATCATAATGGAGAAAAATTTAAATCCAATGATTTAAATGAATTTAGTTTTTTTTTGAAGTTAATAGAAAAGAAAATGCAATACCCAACTATATATATTGTTAAAAGTAATTCGTCCAAAACATTGATAACATTAGATTATGCTATATAGCTCCTCTTGCCCCTTTTCTGATAAAACTGTTTCTATTCACTTTTTCAAATAGTGCTTTCAGAAAGAAAACATATACAAATATTCTTTTTATATTATTAAATCGTTAATAGAAGTTTGTTTTTTAAATATATAGATTTAAACATTTTTAATTTATTTTTTTGATACATAATGCTTTTCCTCTAGGATAAAAAATCATTTTATAATTTGAGATCTATACATTTAAAATTTAATTATAATAAATTTTGATAGGTATCTTCAAATTAATGATAACTTAGATTAAATACTTTACGTATGTTACAAATTAAATTAAATAATGAAAAAATATCCTTTCTAAAATTTAGAAATTAAGAGTATAGGTTGAAAACATTGCTTAATTCTTGTTCAGTACTTTTAATTTTAATAAAATTAATATAAAAAAATTTATAACATGTTATTCTGAAGGAAAAAGGACGAGTTCTTTTCTGAATATAAAAATTTAAAGATAATAATATAGTTTATATCAAAACATAATGGATTATAGGTTGAACAAGTTCAACCTTATTCGACAGCATCGAAGACATCAATCAATGAAGATAGAATGGAGGTCTAAGATCGAAACGGCGATATAGGTCAACTAGCAAATTAATATCAATCGTGCATATTTCAATAAAATTGAACACTACTTTTGAATCTTCATATGATTATCATCCTTGGTCTTTTGAATTTCGATAATGATTAAGAAAAAATAAAGATTAAGAATAACTAAATCGTTCATTCTTGCCTATTCATTCACCTTACAACTTATATTATCATCATTTTAAATCAAACGGAAATTGTTGACTACTCAAGGTATTTTTTATTTTTTTATTTTTTGGAGTCGCCGATTTTCGTGCATTAATGTAATATGAAAATAGTTATGAGAGCAATCAAAACTACTTTTCTACATACAGAATAAAGAAACCTGTGGATATTGGTTAGAAAAGTGGTTTTAAAATTATGGTACGTGCTCCCCTAAGGCTAAGCACGTTCTCATTAAGGAATACGTGAGAAAAATTCGGTAATGACGATAAAACATTTTTTACTGTGCTTTACGCTAAGAAGATAGAGGTTAACATGCAAAGGGATATTGTATACTTATCTCATACTTAAAACAGCTCAAAAAATAATAATTTAAAAAAAAAATATGAAAGATACGTTGAACCGAATTTCAAACTTACAACAAATTTAATAAATACTCTCTAAATGTATTTAAGGCTTAGTTTTAAAAATTTAATTAAATCGAAATTATTAAATCAAGTATTGCTATTCTAAAACTTTAAAACATGACAGTTTTTAAGTATCTGCTAAAACTTGATATATTGTATTTTTATCAAATTATATTTTAAACCATTTTTTTAAATCAAGAATTGATTATTTATATAGTCATTCTTATTATCTTCGATATATCTCGAGAAAAAAAGAAAATGAAATTATAATTTCTATAATTTATTAACTATAGATTTTGTGCATGTGTCTGCGTGTTTTTTTATATAAAACATAAGAGATATATAATTCTGATATTCGGCTAATTGACTGCGTGACTTATATATCTGTCTTTAGCACGGAGAATCCAGAATTTATTTGTGTTCTTCACATCTAGATGTCTCGGATCATCGATCCCATTCTGCTTTCTGAATTTTTGGCACTTCCCATCTTTGTCAGATATTAACTGGCACGATTATTCAAGTGCACTTCACGGCTGCCCACGCTCTTGATGGAATCGGCCGCCAAGTGAGGAGAGACAATTCATTGATCCGGGCCGGGA
>WUQG02442137.1:0-13508 GCA_011317285.2 Androctonus mauritanicus
GAACGTTAGACAGAGGATAACGTTAGATCGAAAAACGTTAGACTGAAACATTTTAATGTTATTTTCTCCTATTTTTTGCCGGGACCGGAGAAAAAGAATGTTAGATCGAGGAAAACGTTAGATCGACGAACGGTAGATCGAAGTTTTACTGTATATGAATAAGATAAAATTATTCCTCTGCATAGTTCATTGTTAAATACTAATATTTATAAAGTTTCTAATTAAACCACAATTTATTTATGATGATACAATGAAATTGTGATATAATATACTGGTTAAATCAATATCAAAATTGAATATGGAAACCAGTGGATTTTAAATAATATATATGGTAAAATATACTTCTGCATAATTCATTATTAGTTTATTGTCCATCTTTTGCTTTTTAGTTGAATCCATTATGGAATATTGGCTGACCTGCGGTCGGCTCTAAAATTAGCCACCAAAAAAAGTATGTCAGACATGAAAGATAGTATTCTTTGCCAGAATTCTAATTCTTTGTTCTGTTTATCGAGAAAATATTGCATTCCCATGATTGCTTGATACAACCAATTGTTGATATCACCACAAGTAAATAGATTCTGTAATTGTAGAGGAGCCGCGTACTATAGTGAATTGAAAAAACCTCAACAGGCAATCTGTATCAAGATCCGTTAGTTCCTGCCATTATCCAGTCAGATTTTATCTTCGCTCGGAGTTTAAACGTCCTCATAAAAACGATATGCCAAGGAAAAGCAGATGCATCTTGTTTAAATATGATGCCAGAGGGATGTTATACACATTTTGCGAGTTAGAAGCGGCTTCCAAAAATTTATCCATGTACAATTCTAACAATATTAGGATCGTGACTTTTCAAAGATATAACAGCAGCACTTTAAGTATTGTAGATATCTGTATATTCAAAGAAAATGGAGAACTGATAATGAATAAGGGGAAAACGTATTACAGAGATAGAGTGATGGATATTAATGCTGTTTCTTCTGTTTATGTTAATAAATTAGATCCCGTTATCCATACCAAGACGAAACAGAATAATTTTATGAAAACATCATCCGAAAGTCCTTGGATGGTGCAATTCCTATTGCCAATTCATTCTCCGGGACCAAATCTATTTATTTGTGGTGATATCAATGATTGGTCGTATCAAGCAATCATGGGAATGCAATATTTTCTCAATAAAAAAAGTGTGATTTTGTGGCTTAATTCAAACTAGTCTAATTTATAAATTCCATTTAAACTTATTTAAAATTATTCTAATGTCATGATGGCATAAGAATTGACACTTAAACTGTATTATGTATCTGAAATTCCCAGACACTGTCTGGTATACTTGCTAGTATATTTAAAATATTGACTTATCAAATGTATCTATTTATTTAAGGGACCACAGGAGTAAAATTTGACTAAAATGGCTAAAATATTGATTTCTTGAAAATTGATATTTTTTAATCTTTATAAAATATTAAGGAAGTTGAAACTGCTCTTCGCGGTATTAGACTTACAAATATTATAAGTCTAATTGTTTATATTCTAACTTCTAAATAATGTACTGTATCGGTTCTTTTCTGTTAAATGCTGAGGATGGCATGTACGCCGAAAACGCTCCGATGTATAATAAATATTTTTAGAATTTATTTGGTCTGCTCGTCATTGCTGTTAACACAAAGAATTTATAAATTTTAATCTTTATCTCTTTTACTATCGAATAGTGTTTGTAATTTTTTGAAAAAGTCATAATTAAACTTTACATTGCTTTTTTTCAAAATGAAAGTTTCAAATATTTTGAAAAATTTTTCAACTAAGGAAATCAAATATTCAAAAACTATTTGACAGACTAGTTGGTTTGCCTCCAAATCTGTTGACTTCTACAAAAATGGAATTAAACAAATGCATCTTTTACTGACCATTCATCACACTGGAATAGTGTCCCATGATGGTACACTGTTCCATATATGTGAGAAGTGTGCCTCTAAAGATGTATATTTAGAGAAAGAAGAATTGGAGGATGAAATTTCAGATCCCTAACATGGGTCATGACGACGGTGAAAAGTTTTTGACCTCCCCTCTTATATGTTTGTGAAGTTTTTTTTAAAAAATACTCAAGTTTCTGCAATTCTAACTTTATTTGAAAAATTTTTTTAAAATTGCTTGTATTTTAAATTGCTGATTACTTGTTAGAGAATTTATTCTCTTAAAGCACTATCTGCTACTCCATTGCAAAAATATGCACATCATTTTAAGTCTCCATATATTGTCTTATATATTGATATAATTGTTTAGGCCTAACTTCTTGCATACCATTTCTATCTAAACATATAAGCCAAACAGCACTAACTCCCCAGGGGAGTTAGTGCTGTTTGGCTTATACGTTTGGATTACCGTGATTAATCCCCTGTATAGTTGTTCAGTAATGATTACCATTTCTATATTTTTATTTATGCAAATACTCAAAGATCATTAAAGTATGTTTTATTTCTATTTGAAACTGTATTATAATAATTAATTTTGACAATCAAAAATCAGAAAAAGTTAAGTTTGAAAGAATAATTAATAGTTTATTAGAAACCAAACTAATTATTATATTGCTTTTAAAAATAAATTATTTATCAAGTTTTACTAAGAATTTTAGTTAATTTAACATAGTTATTATTTGAAATCAGATTTATAATTGTGTCAAAATTTTAATAAATGAAAAACTTTGATAATTTTTCACTCAAAAATTTTGCCATCTTTAGTGATAGATACATAACTTGTAGTAATTATGCATACCATTACAAAATCAATAAACAGATAAGAAAAATGATTATTTTTATAGAATTAATTTATAAACATGGTACTTTCATTGTTGATTCATATTTCATCAAAATATTATTTAACATTATTTTAATAAATTTACAGCAAGAAAATATTATCAGTAGGAAAATCCACAAATGGAGAGCATCGACATTTCACTGCAATTCAGCAAATAGAAGCTCTATCTGAACAAGTTTTACAACAAATTCAGGAACTTACAGTAGCCAATAATAGTAACTTGTCTCACAATGGTGGTGTTGAATGTGATGGAAATGGAAAATCAATAGGTATTTTGTGATCAAAATTTTTATTTTCATAATTATAGTGAAATCTTATTACAAAAAATCTTACTAGTATAATTTTAATGTAAAAGATAGGTTATTTTAGACACTTCATTTGTTTTAAAATTTTAATGTGATAAGATACTCTATTAATTCTTCTCACATCATATTTTCAGATCTGAATCATGATAAATTATAAATCAGTAATAATATAACTATAATCAGTAATAATTAAACTATAATTTTAACTAATTTAGTTATTTAATTATAGGCTGTTTTTAATTATAGTTTTATTATTAGTTAGAATTATAGTTTAATTTTAAATAACAGATGGTGCCACCTTAACCCAAATTTAAATCATTAATTTTTAATAAATTAGATGGTGGCACTATAGCATAAATTAATTAATAATTATTAATTTGGCAGTTAATTCAAAAATAACTCATTAGGGGAGAATTGGCTGGTTAGGATTATTTGAATTGTGTAATTCCCTATTTATTGTATTGTATTATAGGAAAGGGGAGCTTTGCACTGCCCTAGCAATGTGACCATTAGTGGTTTTTTGTGCACTCCTAACAAGATCATCCCATAAGAAGTTCTGTCTTAATCACAATTTTCTTCAATGGTACTGTAAACAGATTCTGGTTCAGGAAAATGCAACCCAAAAAGATCATACCTTAGTCCTAAAAGAGCCACATATTCATTACAAAATGTGAAGAAGAGTTTCATCCCCTCCCTGACATCATCTGCAATTGGGACTATCAACAATCCAATTAGCTGAAGATGCCTTCTAAGGTGACAGTGCCCTGTGATAATCTTTGCTTGTATTGCATAAAAATGAAACTAACTCTTTAGATCTCTGTAAAGAAAGACCTAAAATAGGAGCTTTTGCTTGCCTTAATCCTAGAATAGTCCTCCAGTGGGTGAGATACTGAATTGTCAACCAATCTCTAACAACTGCCCAAATGCATGATATATAATGCCTAAAGCATGTTCAAGTCCAATAAAGGGACGAGAAGCCCCTTCCTTGACCAGCCCATCAGCAACCTCTTTGCCTTCAATCCCTTTGTCATGGCATTCAAACAGGTTTGTACTTTGTTCTTGGTAGCCAGTTCCTCAAAGTGAATATGACAATCTCATACAAGCTTAGAAGTAAAGTGGAAGCTATCAAGTGCTTTTATTATAGCTTGACTATCTGATAGGATATAAATGTGTTTATTCACATATCTCCTATCAAGATTGATATTAACATATACAAAAAGAGAATAGATTTTCCCTGAAATTTCAGTGGAAAACTGTCCGAGGGAATAAGACATTCCCATTTCCTCACAGTAAACCCCTGCCCCAATATCAGTAGTGGTTTTAGAATCATCTGTAAACCAGAGCAGTTCACCCTTGATATTGCACTCAAATTCACCTCCCCAGTCATCCAAGCTGGGGAAAAAACAGTGAAGGTCCTGAAGAAACTAAATCTGGGCACCATGTAATTATTAATCATCTCAAGAATGTGACTGTGTGATTTGATTTGTCCCATTCAAAAGATGAGTGTGCTCCATTTTGTTGGTCCAAGAGATTCTTCTTCCACAAGAATGGAGCTATAATAATCCTCAACATACAAATGCAAGGAGGGAATGCCCAAGAGAAACAGTAGTAGCAGCAGTCTGCATAGTTCCAGTGATGTTCAGACAGGCCAACCTTTGAATCTTTTCAAGTTCAGTTCTGCAAGTCTTAAACAAAACTCTTTGCCACCAAATAATGTCAGCATAGATAATAATAGGTCTCACAACCATGGTATATACCCAGTAATCCAGGTTTAAGTCCCCATGTCTTACCCAAAATACCTCTACAAGCCCAGAAGGTTCTATAGGCTTTCCCAACAATGAAATCTACATGTGGTTTCCAAGTCAATCCCTTGTCTAACATAATACTAAGGTGTTTGACTTGAGTAAAAAACTGTAATTCTTTGAAAACTGTGTTTTGCCAAAGAGCAATGGTTCAATAAGTCCCATCAATTGTCTTCTTTGTGTAAAAAGGTATAATTACAGTTTTTTCTGGATTAACAGTCAATCCAATCTTATCACACATTTGGAAACTGTATTGTGTGCTGTCTGGAGCACTTTAGATACAGTCCTGGAAAAACTTTCCCACCACAATGATGGCTATGTCGTCAGCATAACCAACAGTGAAGAAACCCCTTCCATTGAGTGCAGTTAAAAGATCATTCATCACAAGACACCAGAGAAGAGAAAAAGTACTCTCTTTGTGGACAACTCGTTTGTGAATATCTTAACTTCCTCTTCATAGAATGTACAAACTGGTTGGTAGCATGCTGAAACAACTCTATGCTTCAGCATGGAACCAATCCTACATATAATTGCCAAACAGATTCCATGCCTATTTGCAGCAAGGCTGATTTGCTCAAAATTTGAGTCAAATGCTCCTTGAATATCAAGAAATGCTCTTAAAGCAATTTATTTGTGTTCAGTTGCTCTCTCAATGAGTGACACAACCTTGTGGAGAGCATTTTCAGTTGATCTGCCAAATTGATAGGCAAATTGACTGTGATGATGAGGAGTCTTTATTAAAGCTCTATCCCTAACAAATCTATCCATCAGCCTTTCCAGCCTTTCCATTGTGTTCAAGGAGATGTCAATCTGACTGGACAATAGGACTTACCTCAGTATAAGAACTATGTCCAAGCTTAGGTATAAAAGAAATCCTTATCTGCCTTCAAGACCATGGAATATAGCCAAAAACCAAATAGCTCTGAAGATGGTGATGGCAAGATATCAGTACCGTGTTGTAAAAACATTGGCAAAACACTGTCTGGCCTGAATTTGTATTATATCAGTCAGAAAGTCTTGTTTTATGTGTCAGTCTGTAAGTCTATATCTCTATGTCACCTGTTATCATTATATCTTTTATTTTAGTTTATTTTCTTATCTTAATATTTAATTACTTGTGAATATAATATTACAATTTATAAGATGTCTTTGTGATATTGAAATGTATAAAAGGATTTGCCATTATGAGTTTTGCTTTCATTTTATTTTTTTGCATTCTATTTATTTGAATAAAATATGACTTTTCTTCAGAAAAGCAATTTTATTATATAACTTTGACTGTAGTGAGACTTCACTATTGTTAACAAGTTTAATTAAATATATAAAAATATATTTTTAGGTGATCAAAATGGAACATTGAATGAATATTCTACATTGAGAAATCTGAAAAATCAATCTGAAGGAAATACACCAGAAGTACGATTCAAATTGGATGAAGAACAACAAAGAAAAGAATTATCAGATCGATGTATTGTAAATACAGAATTAGTCACTGAAAAATCAGATAGACGAAATACAATAAAAGATATTCCAATTAATAGCATGAGAGAGAGACGAGGAGGAAGGCAAAATGTAGCAATGCAGGTAATTTAGATTGAATTAATTATATTATTATTAAGACTTTTACACTACAGTGACAAAATTTTAGTCTAGTATTGTGTCAAGCTTCAATGCTAAAATTTTATTGATAATTTGTTTATTTTTATTTATCATGATTCTAAGAAGATAATTTTATTTGTTCTGAAACTTTTATTATAATATTGCAAGCCCATCTGCTGTTATTTTTAGAAGATTTGTTATACATTTTTTCAAAACTTTTTAATTTGCAAATTTAGCAGAAGGCAAAGAAAAATTAATGAATATTAGAATTTTTATGCATTTAATTAATGATAACTTCTAAAATTCATTCGTTATAAAAAAAAAAAAAAAAACAGTTTTATTGGAATTGTGTTGAATTGTATGATATTGTTTAACATTAGTATATAAGCCTGTCTATAACAAGGAGAAGTGAGCAATATCTTTTCAAGTAGCATGAGTATTTATGATAGATTCTCCCTGTATCTTTTTCTCATCAAATGATATTATTTTTCAATATGTGGATTATTAAGTGGACAAAGTGAATCCTTGCTGTAAGCCATTCACATTAATGAAGACAAAATGTTGATGTTAATAAATACAAAATATAAAATGTTGATGATTTCTATTCACAGTAGGGGCTCAAACTACTGAATGCTTTTCAAGGATATGACTTGGATTCAAGCAATAGCATTTCTAGATAGCACAACAAAATCACACTAAATTAAAATAGCCATTGAATTCTGGCCTCATATTGAATACACTGTAAAGAAGTTAACTCTGATCTATTCCTATTATTAATTTTAGTATGCTCTTTATTATTTAGTATTATTTTCAGTATTATTTAACGTATTATACAAGGTATCCGATAATTCTTTGTATGATAACAAACATTAACTGTATCTGCCATATGTCACATAGATGTAGACAAATAGCACCAAAATGTTCAGAAACTCATCAAGTTTTTGTGGCAAGAGGAAAGAAATCAATAAATTTTCATGTGAGCATCCTTGGTAGCATGCAGTACATCAAGTCGATATTCCACTCTTTCCATACATTAGCCAACATCACAGGAGAGATTGATGTAGTGACTTGGGTTAACCATTCTTGCAGAGTTGGAAGATCAGAGATAGAGGTACTGTAAACATTGTTTTTGACATAATCCCTTTGGATTTTTCTCTCTGGGTTATGTCTGGAGAATGTGAAGGCCATGCTGTCAGTCCATCTTGCCCAATCTATTTGCCAGGAAATGTCTGATCCAGATAGGAACGAACATGCAGACCCCAATGTGGTGGTGCACCATCTTGTTGAAAGATAACATCTTGGTGGTACTCCAGCAACTGAGGAACAGTAAACAATTGCAACATGCCAAGATAAACTACAGATGTTAATGTCCTCACAGAAAAAGAATGGTTCAATTACTCTGTCATGCAGCAGCATGCACCAGCATGCACCAAACATTCACCTTCGGCCTGCCCATGATAGACTCCCTCACCTCATGAGGTGGCTCTGTACACTATATACACAAGGTATGTCTATTCACTAAACCATTCACATGGAAGAATGCCTCATCTGAAAAAGCAATACGTTTCTGATAGCCATTATCAGTGTCAATGTGTGTAACATTTCCATTGCAAAGTTATACCAATGTGTGCTGTTGTTAGGTAACAAAGCCTGCAGGATTTGCACTTTGTATGCACAAAACAATAAACATGTGTAATACATCATGAACAGAACTTTTTAGCATTTATAATTCAAGTGAAACCCTATGCAAGGATTTCTTGGGACTGTGCACAAAAGCCTCTCAGACAGCTTCCATTCTTTCAGCAGAGGTTGATGGTCGGCCACTTCTCAGTGCATCAGCAACAGATCCTATGTTACTGAATTTGTTGTAACATGACTTACTGCTCCTAACATTGGGCAGCTCCTTTCTATATGTCATTTGAAACTTTCTCTGCACTATTTTTTGTGATCTGCTTTTGTGAAACCACAGAATACACATGATTTTTTTCCTGATTTGTGTACATTTCTGGTTTGCTAACCATTCTCATTGCTATACTACTGCCACATTATTGAAACCTGAAACAAATAAAACCTGATGAATTTCTGAACAGTTTGGTACTATTTTTCTAAGTCTATGTGACATATAGCAGATATAATTAATGTTTGTTATCATACAAAGACTTCTCAGACACCCTGTATTTTAGTTTAAGAGTTAACTCACTTTTCACATTCTCTGCCTCATCAATTAGAAGTTACAAGTTACGGACTGGAAATCCATCTCCCAATTAACTCTCTCAGCTCTTGACATCATCTATTCTAAATATTTTATCACTGATTAATGTGAGAATATAAGAACGATCTCTTATCAATGTTTTATTTGATACATAATTTAATTTGTAAAGAGGATGACATGAATTGATATCTCTGTAAACTAAGAAATTTGAACTTGTTGCACAATGTGTGTAAATGAGACAAGCTCGGTGCTGTAAAAGTCACTTGTATAGAAACGTAAGTGTCAACTGGCACAGTGAAGTGTTTAATATTGAAGTGGAGCTGATTAGATTCTAACTTTCTTGTAAAGATCAATTATGGCTTAAGTTTGTATCAGAAGTGAAGTATTAGAATTAATTAATATTTAAAATTATATTTATTGTTGTTTTGAATATTTTAGGTATTTGAATTTTGATTAAACAGGTTTCATTGATAACTTAAATCCTGAGCTTTATTATTGTTTAAATAAAGTTTTTTGTTATACTTTTGTAAGTGTTTTGAGGCAAATAAATTTATATTTTATTATGTAACTTTACTTGTTTTGAGAATTTATTGAATTTAATAGTATAAGTTTCTAATATCGTTTTTTGTTATTTAGGTCTAATATTTGTTTGACACATAAGCTGTAAGTTTCTGGTTGTTTGTTTTTTGTCAGGTAGACATTAGTTATTGATAGATTGATTTGATTTGATATATTTATTTTAGGAAATAGTAAAAAGACCTGAGTTCAGGCCAGACTCTGAATTTACAGAGTTGTTAAAACTGTTAGATTTGAATTTAGATTATTACTATTGATATTTTTGAGTATTGCGACTTTGCAATATCATTTTGAAAGACTATCATCATATTCACAGTCTGTAGCCCCAAAAAATCCCTATATAATGGTATTCATTAAAATAGAAGTAACAGTAAAACATTAAAAAAAAACTTTCAAATATGAGGGCTGCCACTGTTATGACCCCTCTTGAGTATAATTTTTCAATCAGTATGTGAAGGGATATTTTTTTCAGCATAAAACATTCAAATAGTCACAAACTGACAATTTTTGAGCTGTAAACTAAACATTGGAAATTAGATTTCCCTCTTTTCTACTCCTTCAGAATGGAATTTTGGTGGTCTGATTTTTTCCAAACCCAGTTCAGTGATCTCTCTATAAAATCTTTAAATTTCAGCTTTCTAGGCTGTAGGGAAATAAATTTGTGCAGATATAATATGCATGCATGCATACATGGTCTATAAGTATTTTATATATATATAGATTTTGCAAATATTTCTTTTTATTTCAAAATTTATATTTTATTATGATGATTTTTATATCATATGTAAGAAAAATATAAAATTCTAAAGTATCTGAATTATTTTTTGTAAAACATCTGAATTTTTACCTTTCACAATATTTTATCTATGATTTCATTGTCATCTGATTCCCATTACTTCAAGATCAAACTTTCAATTAACTTTATTCAGTTGAACAGAAGATTGCAATAAATGGTTTATAAGTTAATATAGATTCAAAAATACAAGTAATATTTATTATTTAATGTTATATACAAACAATATTTATGGTGTGAATTAAATAGTTTCTAAATATTAATTCAATTTATATAGGCAATATTACAACAACGAGCAGCACAAAATTCTACAACAATACCAAATAGAAGGCCTGATATGATAAAAGATCATACTGTGGTAAGTATTAAATTATCAATCCATTATAAACTTATGTCATCATTTAAATATATTAAATGAACAATAATAACTTATACTGTCAGAACTACTTTGCTTCATTAACATAAAGTATATAAGAAAAACAAGTTCAGTAAGCAAAATACCGTAGTAAAAAAATTTTCTTTGCTTACTGAGCTTGTTTTTCTTATATTCTTTATGAACAATAATAAATTAGCAGTTCAGAATTAGTTTAACAATATAGTTCTTCCTCTATTTATAATCATTTAACTTAGGATAATTTGATCTTATAGCTACCATTATGATATTCTGAACTTGGCTGTTTTCATAATAAATTTGGTTAAAAATACTTTTACTATTCCATTAAAAATTTATAGTAGACCAATGACCACATGATGATGCAATCATTTATCAACTTGGAGGAGCTGATCTTCCATTGTCCACTATTACATTAAAATTATTACCATTATTAATAGAGTTGCTGGCTCAAGTCAGCTCAATTCTTGAAATGAAGTTTTTTTCTTAAATAAACAGATGACTTTAACTCAAACTTTATTACAAATAAGCTCTAACTCCATCCTTGAACTTTTTTAAATTAATTAATGGCATATATGGAATGATGGAAAAATTATGCTGTCTTGCAAATGCCAAAACAAATTGCTAAAGGGTATTCATCCCTTTCTGTAGTGATTTGAAGTTTTTATTTAGCTGTCGTAGAATTATAATTATGAAAATAGTCTTGTGACTTTGAGATATGTAACATGCTTCACTCCATGAAATCAAACTATCTTGCCCAGCATTATGAATCAACCTACTATAGAAAAGAAGAGAGGAATTCTGCTTCCAAAACTCTGCAAAGGGCATAATCATGTGTCATTCATTGATATCTTTTGATGATGAAGAAAGATCAACTAATCTGGGATCTTTGCAACTGGGAACTTATCCATGAAAACATTTTTTAATCAATTCTCTTATTTTACTGAATGTTTACAGCATTTTAATCATTGTTTGTTGTTTTAAAAAAAGTTGTTATTATTTTAGCTTTTATTCCTTGATATGTTTAATGGAAATTTTAATCATTTGAAATAATTTACACTAATTTTAGAACTGTCTTGTAATTATATTTATTAATGATTAAATCAAAGAATGGGCACCATCTATGAATTAATAATTAAACTAGAATTTTTAACTAATTTATCTGAAAAAAAATTTTCTTTTTCAGATAAATAATTTAAGACAATATTTGATGAATATTTAAGAGTTTTTAATTAATAAATAAAACTACAATGATTGGCCTGTTTATTGCCATATTATGCTTAAATTTGAAAATCACTTGACAGTTAGCAGCTTTGAAATTCAAAGTTGAATGGCAAGTAATAGGCTAAATATGTAAAAATTATTATAAATGATTGTATTATGATATAGATAATTATATTTATATTAATATTTTTGGAATGCTTTGATATCAATAAATAAAATGGCAGTGACTTTCTGGTATCTAAAAATTAATTATAAAATTTCTTTCAGTGTCCCAGAAAACACTGCAGTGTTTTCTGAGACATTGAAAGAAATCCTCAATATTAATTGCAGTGTTTCCTGAAACATTGAAAGAAATATCTCTAGTTCTGAAAAGATCTTTTGACTAGTCTATTGAAGTTGTACTTTTTTTCAAAAATATTATTTAGGTCTTAAATTTTTTTAGCTATGTTTAAAGTATGCATATAAATTTTATTTGGTCATTCTGTTTGCTACTGTACCCATCCATATATATCAAATTTAAGCATTGTTGGTCTTACACAGTTTTGGATTTTCGTGAAATTTTTTTAAATGACTTTTGGAATCTGACCTGTTGTATAGTATTATATGTATTTTAGTGCTTTGAATGTTTTAATATCAATAGATAAAAAGTGGTGATTTTCAGGAGGGGAAAACATTCAGAAATTTATACATTGGATTTAATAAAAATTAATTTCATTTTATAAATTTTTGCCTAATAGTTTTTAAGAAACATATAGCCTTTGTAAAACTAAGAATGCCTATAGTTATATTAATAGAAAATTTTAAGTTAATTCAGAAATGTTTGATTGTTTATTAAAATTTATTATGTTAAAATTGCTAGGTCCCTGTCTCTGTTCAACATGATCCTCAGTCTTTTGATATGAGAATGGTTGCAGCATTAAGACAATCTTCTAGGTCTCAGTCTACCAATACACACGTTGATGGAGTTCCTATTCTTGGACCACAGTTATTGAGGTCTGCTCAAGATGGGAATTGCATAAATTCAACATCCATACAAGAAGTGAGTTATACATTTTTCTTGAAATATTTTAATTAAAACTTCTTTAATTTTGTTATTTGTATACTAATTATATTTTTGATATAGGGTTCTTCTGCACCATATCATCACTTATCTACTGATTTATATAATCAGTTACAACAGCAGTCAGTAACTTCTGTAAGTTATAAATTGTTATTGTTAAATATAATATTTTAAATATAGATAATTACAACTTTTATGAGTATTTAGACCTGAAAATTGCTCATAAAATAAGAACTTATAAATTGAAAATCAGATTCCTGTAAACATAATATTAAAAAGAGGAATATTGTTCTCAATGATGATGAAATTTGCCCCAATAAAATTAAATAAAGACTAAAAAATATCAATAGTGTGTGATTTTACAATGATTTATTTATCAAAAAAATGAAAATATAGTTGTTAAAATAAAGTAAATTGTAATAATAAAATTATTTATGCCATATAAATGTTAAAGAATTTTTATTCTTCATTATTATTGACAGATAAGTATATGATCTTTAATGCAAATGAACCATTATCTTAGGCATAGTCTGGGAATAGAAGTTATTTATATTATATGTCAGTTAAAACTAGAGGGCTCAGTTTTCCAGTTTGTCATTTTGAATTTTCTGATTTTCATAGCAAACAAGTTTCTGCTACAAAACCAATTGTACTTATCTAAGTTAAGACATAAAACTTGCTTCTATATCAATCTTGAAAAAAACAAAGCACTAAACAAGCAAGCAAAAGTTTTAT
>WUQG02442148.1:0-13507 GCA_011317285.2 Androctonus mauritanicus
TTATATATAAAATACATTATTATTATTTATTAACGGAAATTATAGTATTAATAATAAATTTTAAAAGTTTGTATTCTGTTATAAGATATACTGTATGTTCGAAAACGAACTGAAAAACTTTTGTATTCTGTTGTTAATGCTGAAGATGATTGTATACCAACCGAAAACGTTACATTAAAAGTTATACTTGTTATTTTTGAACTGCTGTTTAGTGCTGTTATTTACAAATGTATTATTAGTAGCAGTTAGTTAAAATAGTTGTTTATATTACAATAAGTGTACAATATTTACTATGATGTAAATTTGATATGTACAATACTATTTTAGGATGTTTGTTTGTTTGTTTATATAACCTTCATACTATAAATGACTAAAAATTTATTACTGGTCTATTCGGTATTACAATAAAATTAGACGTATATAATATCAGCACTATTGAGCAGCCCTTCTTTTTTAACAAAATTTATTTTATTACTAGAAGTGCTTTTGGCTACAAAGCCATCATCAGCCATTACAATCTATATTCGAACAGTGAACTTATTAGAACAATGTTAGAACAATTTAATGTTCCCCCATTGTTAGAACAATTTAATAAGTTCACTGTTTGACTATAGATTGTAATGGCTGATGATGGCTTTGTAGCCAAAAGCGCTTCTAGTAATAAAAGAAATTTCGTTAAAAAAAGAAAGTCTGCTCAATACAGTAGTGTTGACATTATATACATCTAATCTTCATACCTAAATATGTCTGCTATGGTTGCCTGTGTCCACTGTTTTCTGTTAGAAGAACAGTACTCTTTTATTCTCTGGGATCTCAGATGTATGCAAATAGATATTGTCCAGAAGGACACTACGTGATGCATATCTATATATATATAAATAAAAAGCTAATTTTGTATAAAAAATATTTGGAGAATGCTTGACATTTATGCTAATTTAAGATAAATTTCAATATAAATTAATTTTCCTAATAGTAAAAATATTCCAAATTGATAAATAATAATAATGATTTTTGAAATATCTTTTCAAATTTATCACCAAAAACACTTTGTATAGCAGGACCTTGAGTTTGTATAGTTTACCAAAAACAATTGAATATATTTAATTATGGAGTTATCTGAAAATGAAATTTGTTCCAATACTGATTTGAACCTAGCGATCTTTAGGATAATGCCCTAACATTCTACCAGTTGGCCCACTGGGACACAGGCAAATTTCTCCTTCAGATAACTTATATAACTGAAATTTATACTAGGTTCATGGCTATTGAGTTAGCTCAGTCAGGAGTGTAGCTTGTTGATGTATGTGTTTGTCTTAATTTCGTTTATATAAGCCATCTGAAGAGGGAAATTTACCAGATATCCAGTGTCCAACTAGTAGGATGTTAGGAGTTGTCTTAAAGGTTCCTAATTTTAATTATAGACATTTATAAATATAGTTATAATTAAATTTTGATCATGAGAATATATTTTATTTGTAATTGAACCAAATTTCAATTTTAAAAATTCAAAAATATAAAATAATATTGTGAGATATAAAATTTAAATTTTTATTGATAAATAAATTTCATTTAAAAATAATTTTTCTCCAACTAAGTTATAAAAATACAATATATTTGAAAGTACTGGCACTTTATAGAAATAATTAAATGAATATAAATTTATTTTAAAATGCATTATATATATATATATATTTTGTCTTGAATATTTTTTTATCAAAAAATTTTTATTTCCTTATTTCAATCTTAAAAAACACTTTAATTTTAAAATTAATAAAATAGTTAAATGTAAAATTAAAATTGAGATAAATATCAAATTTTAAAATGTTAAGGATAAATGAAAATTATTTATTTCATATTTTATTGATTATTCAAATTCTATTTAGGACTCTATGAATAAAGAAATTGAATTAGGTGTTACATCAGCAGGTTTGGTAGTATTTCAAAATAATTTAAAAATTAATACTTTTTCATGGTGAGTAATATTTATTTCAAGTATTTTTACATTATGTTAGATTATTAATTTAATCTTTTTTCATTTTAAGGGCAAAAATACTTAAAATATCTTTCAAAAGACGACAGTTCTTTATACAGTTAAGAAGAGAAGGTGTAAGTTAGACACATTGTAATAATTTAATTATTTATTTATAAAAAAAAGATAAATATTTAAATAAATAAGAAGTTATATTATTTACAGACAGAAAGTTATGATAATATGGTGGGATTTAATATGCTTAATTATCGTTCTTGTAAAAACTTATGGAAATCTTGTGTTGAGCATCATACATTTTTTCGACTCCATGCTCCTCAGCGTCCATCTCGTCGCTTGTTTTTTGGAGTAGGATCAAAATTTCGATATAGGTGAAATATTTTTGTTTCAATAATAATAAATTTAAATATTTCTCATATTAGATCTTATAAATAAATTTGCAACATAAAAAAATGAAGCTATTCTAAATTGATGAACTTAATAGTTAAAGTTAACCATAAAATTCAAAAATCTTGTAGGAATTAAATTAAATCTTAAAATAAGACTATTTTCAATATACAGTATATATATACTGATTTTCAAGAAATTCATTTCAAGCAAAATCTCTTGTCAGATTTGATAAATGTATACATGCTGTGAACTTATTATTATCTGAATGCATAGTATCAATGAATTGAACAATAATTAAAATATCAATTATGCAATTAAAATTTATAAAATTGATTTAACAATAATGAAATTACTTAAATACTCATTAATGATATAGATGAAAAAGGAAAATAGTCACAATTGCTATACACACCTCTTTGTCATAGAGAATTAAGTCATTCTTATCAACTTGAATGATCTACAGTATAAACTTTAATTAAATAACAAGCACTGGACAGCAGATAAAAACTTACTAGTTTTAATTTAATGTAAATGTTTTTGATGCTCAGGCTGAACACAATACACCATTTAAATTTTAAAATACAGAATATCATTGTTCCGAAACATCATTACGTTATCATGGTTACACAAGATCAAGTTAAAGCAGTAACTTGGTACTATGGATCTAAATATTTAATAACAAAGTCTTACTTCTGGTTTTAACTTTGATTCCTGTTACTTTTAATTGTTTTATAGTTAAAATTCACAAATACAAAAAAATTCATATTAGTCAATACTATTATATTCATACTATTAATATAAAATTTTATTATAGATTTTTCTAATTATATATAAAATTTTTAATTACTCCAAATTAAATTGTTAAAATTTATTCAATATTTTTAACTTATTTGAATTTTGTTCATTCCTCTTTATAAAAATAATTTATATTTGATTATACAGTATTATTATTTTATAACACTAAAAAATGAAATTAGAATTGAAATAATTTAATAGTCATAGAAAAACACTTTTGATAAAAACCATCTTCAGTTCATTTTAAACAATGAACAATGAAATACATAAATTTGAGATGCATGTAATGGATTTTATATTAAAATATGCTACAATGCAAATTGCAATGCAGTTCAAATAAGAGAATAAATGAAATTCAGAATAATAAAATAAAATATATTAAAAAATCTTGCAAAACATATAAATTATGAAGAAAATTAATGTTCTTTCAAAATTTATCCAGAGAAATTGTTATTCAGGCATTAATTCCTTTGCATCTGAGTAATTATTAACATTTAAGTTATCCAATGATTGAAAATCTTAATCATTTTTCTTTTAAATAATCATCATCATCATTTATGTTGTCAATTATTGTTTATTATAATTTTATTCTTTACATTATATTAAAATTTATATTTGTTTATTTTCAGTGGTAGAACAGAATTTCAGACTTTGGAAGAAGGGAAAAAAAGTGCCAGGCCTGAAAGGGAATTTTCTAGGTTTAATTTTTTTTAAAAGTTACATTTTTTAAAAATTGCATCATATTAGAACTATCCAGAATGTAAGATGATAAAATGAATTATTATCATATCAGCTTTTTATATTTTATCAGAATTTAAAGTATTTTATATAATAAGATAAAAAATTCCTTAAAAAATCTTTTAACTTTACAGTTGAGTAAATCTTGGAATTTTTTCCTACATCTATTGCAAATTTTCATCAGAATAGATTTTTTTAAGAATTTTCCTGAAAGGATCAAATATAAATATTATTAATGAATTATCATCTCTTAGAAGATATTATCCATTTTTAATTTTATTTTAGAAGCTTAATTTTGCACCAAACATCCTAACTACTACTAATTTTTAAATAATATTATATAGAACTAATATTTGAAAATTGATATGATAATATATATATATTCTTGAATTTGTAAATATTAGTCACTAGTTAGTAATCATGTTTACTACTTACAGAAAAATTAAAATGCATTAATTATTAATAAAACCAAAGTAAAATTAAATTATTTAAATTTTATAAGCAGTAGTAACTAACTACTACAAAATTGTTCCCTTAAAGAAATATTTCTCAAATTTTCAGTACCTATGTATGTCTTTAAAATTTTAGCAACAGACAATATAGCTTTATCAGGCAAATGTAATTTAGATATTGTTATAATAATATTTTATTCAAATATGAATAATTATAAATTATTTGATTTTTAATATTTGCATTATAATAAATTACAAACATGTTAAATCTTGGAAACTGTGACAAAATATAATAATAAAAAGTAATAAAAATTTAAAAAATTTCTCATAACTCAAAAGATGATTAATTATGAATACAATATTATGAGTTTATAGTAGAATTTGCAATAATTTTATTACCTATATTGTTATTGTATACTATTTAACCTCAGTACAGAAGTATTTGAATATTTTAGCAGTTGGTCGTACTGATGCATACTATCTGAATATCAGCACTAGTGTTTATATATATGTATAACCTTTTTTATATATATAAAAAAGGTTGGACATAAATATATCCAACCTTTTCTCTGCTTAAAATTATTTTTTAAAATTTTTTAATATTGATTTATATTTTATTTTAGCTGGATTTTTGAAATTTAAAATCAAAATTTAGATGATAAAGTATTTACACTTGGAAAAATATTTTCTGTTGTATTAAAGTTTGATTAAAAAATAAACTATTTTGTCTATGTGATATTTGCTTATTATTATTAGTCTTGTCTAAATTCATTAGGTGTATATTTTCAAGTTTCATTTTTTACAAATTTTGATACCCAAAAAAATTGCATTTTTTGAACTGTAACTGTTATCTAAATTTTCAATTTATTTGTTTGAAAATGCTGCTTTGTTTGAATAAATTTATTTGTTTGAATATAATCAATAAATCATTGTTAGAAAAGCTTTGTAAAAATAATCAGAGAAAAAGGTAGACATATTTATCAAATACTGTATAATATGATATAATATATTATACAAAAATCTCTGCTTTTTTAATCTATTATTAAGAAGATTACCTTTAACTCTTCTGCCAAACATTTTAAATTAACTCAGGTTTTCATTAAATTTGCTTCTTCAATAGATTTCCTGATATTATTTGGAATAGTTGGAATTTTGTTCACTAAACAAACCTGCAGATGCTTTCATATTTATTATTATTAGTTTTATATGTTTTTCAATTTAATAAGATTATAGACATTCTGCCAATTTAGAATAATAAAAAAACAAAACAGTCCAGTCCTAGACTATAAAAATACTTTATTATGTTAAAGAAATGCTTTTGATCATTATCAATTGATCTACTTCATACAGAAAAGGATGCAAACTAAATATTTTTATTTTTTTGCATTCAAAGCACAATGGCTACTTTCAAGCCAATTGATATTCTTCAGCTTAATAACTAATTTCTGGTAATCATTATATAAAGAACCAAGAAAATTTCCCAAATTGTTTATTTATATTCATCTAAAATTATAAGTAACTGTTACATAAAGAACTGAGAAAAAATTCTTGATTTTTTTAATTACATTCAACTCTGTTGAGTTAGAAAATGGGGATAGTGCTAAAGGACTGAAATTGTATTTTATAATAATAATAATAATCAAAGTCACAGTATTTGGCTAATAAAGATCAGATGAATAGTATGAATTAGTACAAAAATTTGAAGGCAAATGTTAATAATAATTATAAAAATAATAAAGAAATTAAAAATAAAAATAAAGAAGTAAACAAATAAAACAATCACTTGTATATACTTAGAAGTTAAGGAAGGTATCAAGGCAGTGAAAACATTTCTGATGATAAAATATTTGATTATTAAAGATTAGTGATTAATATTTGTTTGAAAGTTTTAGTGACTAATGTGCTATAAAAATGCTTAATTTTTGCTTTGAAAACTAATTAGTTTTCTCCAATATAAAAATACAAAAAATTTTAAATATTATGAAATGTTATTAAAAATAAGTGGGGATCTTATTGTTATATAATGATATTTTATAATTTAATTGAGGTAATTTTATGATATTTTTAAAATAAAGTATATACTTTAAAATAATTAGATCTGTCAGTAAAAGATATGTATGTCCGCCTGTGTCTCAAGTTATTAGAGAAAGAATGGATATATATGGGAAGAAACCATCTAAATCAGTAACAAGGATAAATGGAACCTCACATATTCGTCCATATGACAGTTTAAATAAAATTCAAATCTCAGAGTCCCATTATATTCCTCGAAAAGCATGGTTTACTCCTTCAAGGTTAGATAAAATTTTTTTATAAATAATGGAAATTAATTATATTAATTGAATAATTACTCTCTAATTGGTAAAGTCACACCTTATTTGTTAAGAGTTGCATGCAACAAAGACATAAATATTGTATTTTATTTAAATCATTATAAAAATATTGTGAAATAGTGCCATAAACATTTTGTCATCAATTCAATTTTAATAAATGTAGAAACAACATAATTTCATTGTTATATTAATTTTTCAATAGCTATAATGTTGAGTCATTGATCTATATTCAGCTATATATCATTTCATCATTATAATTATTTAGAAAATTACAAAAAACTTTTATATCAAGTTTACATTATAACATTATAAATTTTCTGTTTATTAAAAATAAACAGAAAAATGTATTATAAGGATCATGAAAATCACTTTAAATTAGAAGTTTTCTGAAAAAATATAGGTAAATATTAGTACAAAATAGAATGCAGAACAACCAAACAAAATCAAAAAAGAAGTTACAATTAAAATTTAATACAGATAATCCCAGACTTATGTAGATTCAACATACATTGATCTGTACTACATACAGTTAATTTTAGTTAATGAGGTCAAGCCTGAACCTGGTCTCTCCTGAAAAAGCTAAAGGTGTCGGCTTGGAATTGAGTCAGGATCCTTCAAAATGGTAACCACTGCTTTACTTATTAAAGACGTATGTGTTTAGTCTTTAATATAACTATTTTTAATGTTAAGTCTTTGTGACTCATTAGTATGCTATAACATATGCTCTGATATAGGTAATTTGATTTATATAGGATTCACAGAACAATCCATCTATGTAATTTAGGAATTGCCTGTAATGAATTTTTAAAAAAATGTAGGCATATTCACTGGATAACATAGTTAACGTAAATAAATAATAATGAAATAATAACTAATTTAAAATAAAGAGTGCAAGTGAAAATTTAAGGAGAGCTAATAAAAAATATTATCATCTTATGTTATTAGCATATTTTTTTCAATTAAAACATTATTGGATTTATTCTTTTCAGAAATTTATAGCAGCAAAACGTTTATTATTTATTCATTCTTTAACTTCCATTGTGTCATATATATGCAGTGAGTATGAATTTCTTACCATACATTAAAAGATAAATTATTGCAATTAAAATGCATTAATTACTAGCAAAATTTTGTTATACTTTATATAGTTACTGGCATTTTTAACTTATTTATTTATTATGCACAACTTTTAATATAACAATTTGCTTTAATTATTTAAGTTCGGAAAAATTATATACCATATCAAAAATATTAAATTTAATATTATTACAGATTCATTAATATGAAGTATCAGCAATTGATGATTTCTAAACTTTTCTGCCTCAGCAACTTTAACTTAACAATATAGAATATCTTTTTTCCCACCAATTTAACAGTATTCATATTTAAAAAGTTACTGATAAACCATTCTTTAATAAAACTAATAAATAATATTTTCTATATGGGTTTTACCAAAAATTTATTGCAGTGTTTAATAGAGAATTGTATTTATCATATTCTTCCTAATTTTATGTGATATTTATTTGAGAAAATAAAGAAACTTTGCAATGAAGAAGATAGTGATCCTATACTCTAAAATTAATAATGTCTTGATTAAATCTATTACCGTATATATATAACTTTTATTTTCTATCATCTCTTTATATATTATATCTTCAATATTTCATGACATCTTAAAGCTCTTTCACAGTGCAATTAATAAAAGACCTATGCATTATTTTTTATCAAAAACTTATATACTATGACAAGTGTGTTATAGCATATAGGTTTGGGATAAAGTAGTGATTGTTGGTGATGATAACAGAAGACACTCTATCTATTCCTCTTTTTATATTGGGTAGATAGGTTCTGCAAAAATACTGTGTAAATTGATATTAACATTTTTATAGAAAATAAGTTTTTCTATACAGATGTTAGTCTTAGTTGAAATGATTTTCATTTATATGAGATTTTTTTCAGAACCAATTTACTATGTAAAAAGAAAGCTAAGTGTATATTAAACAAATACAGTAATAGACCAAACATGTTATCAATTGTAATGAGCTAGAATCACTGCATTTTCCATGGAACTATTTAATACAAAATATAGTAGCATGCCTGGAATCTTTGGTACCCAGGTTGGTATTTTTTTGGCTCCTCCTCTCCCCTTCCAAAAAAAAACACATCTATTTTAACTTTTGACACACATTTTCTTAAATAATTTTTAAGAACTGAAAATTATATAAAAATTTTTATACGAATATCTGATGAGAATAATAATAATACTTCATGCTCTTGGCCCCTTCATCCAGCTTGGTGCTTGGGCAGACTGCCCCCTCTGGGTATGCCACTGACAAGATATTAATAGCTTTTATTAGGTATCCTTAACTTTTCATTTATATACTCTTTGCAATATTTTGTTTATTAAAATATTGTTCCTTTTTTATTCTTATTTATTTATGATAAATACTTTATTAATTGACTGGATTTTGTTGAATATGTGTTACTAAAACTTTAATAATAACTTTCAATTTTTTTTTGATTATTCTATATAGGTTGTTCTTGATTTATGGATTTTGGTTTCAAACTCCACTGTCATAAATCAAAATAATAGGAAGTCAAAAATGTCCAAAATTTGCAAAAGTCTCACTACTAATATTTATTAGACACTACATTATTGTAATAATGTATAATGCCTAGTAACATTAATAAACATAATGAACACAAAAGTGCAAGAATCAGATTTAGGAAAGGACTATTTCCATACATCATATCATGTTAGGTACTCCAATCCTGAAATTGCATTGACCAATCACAGAATTTTTCAATGACATCACTATTGTAAGTACAAGTGATTATAAGTTGAGACAGTCATAAGTCAAGGACTATCTGTATTCTATTTTATACTGGTGATGATATTTTGTTAAAGGCATTTTAATTTAAAATTTTTTTATGATTATTAGAAATTTGTTTGTTTATTTTTATTTATTAAAATGAATCAGTTTATGTTTAATACAAGACAAAGATTGACATACACATGTATCAAACCATTAGAAATGATAAACTATAATGATGCATTGATATATCAGATCTAATTAAGAGATTGAAATTATTAAATTATTTATTTGTTTTTTATTAATTTTATAAAAACTAAAAGAAATTGAAATACTTAACATAATGAAGAGAATAAAATTCATTGATGCATATTACAATAATCATAATAAATACTGTATTGAATAAACATTCAAAAGCAGAATTCTTAATATTTTTTAGTTGATTATAGAAACAAGAAAAACAACATTACTTTTTAAATATGGAAGAGAGTTGGAAATAATGTAAGATTTAAGCACTTTACACAGTTGGTTACTATAAATTCTTTACATTAGTTTTTTAGCTTAAATCTTACATTATTTTCAATATTTTAGAATAAATGCAGTAATTTGTGAAAGTTATAAAAGAGAAATTTGAGAATGTTTTTATTAAATAATATTAAAGGATATAGACTAGCTCAAGATAAATAGAAAGTGAATGTTTAATTGCAAAAACAAGTACATAACTAAAGCACTTTTGATTTAAAAAGCCAGCACCAGTAGATACATAATATGGAATAAAAAAAGGTCTATATGTTATATTATAAAGATAGATTGTATCCAATTTATTTATTTAATTAAATAATTTTAATTATAAAATTACAATTATTTATATTTGAATAGGATTTAAATATTTTAGAATGTTTGTCTTATGTAATATATAGGTTAAAGAAGATTGTTTGAAGATAAACGTTTTCCAAAAAAATTATATTTTTCCTACTTTCAGTGCTGTTAGTTTGATACTTTTGTGATGATTGGTAGTTATGTGATGATCAGATGAAACCATAATATATCTTCACTTTTACATAAGTCTAAAAATTACATTTAATAGCACTAAAGGGCAGAAATACTTTATTTTGTAAATATTTTATAAAATGAAATATTTCTTTTCTTTAGTACTGTTAAGTGTAATTTATCAGATTAAATGTAAAATCATATAAAAATATAGTAACTTTTCAATTTAATTCATTTAAAACCACACAAATAAGAAATATATGAATTAAGTTTAATGGCATTTTAATTTTATAATATATTTTATTGCATGAACTGATATTTTAATTATTCCTATATTTCTCTCTCTCAGCATTTTTCACTTCCAATAAATCATCATAAATAAATAATAAAATTAATTTAAAAAAAATTAATTGGAATTAAATATATTAAAAATGATTTAATAATAAATCTTAATATATTTATTTTTTTAAACATTAAATACTAAAGGTTTTATCTGATGACATCATTGTTTTTTATATAATTATAATTTGATCATTAATGAAAACCACATTATTTATTATTAGTATAAATTAAGTAGAATTTGATATAAATTTATATATATAAAAATATTATTTAAAAATAATTATATTTTAAAAAATATATATAATTATTTTAAAAACTTACTTTTTAATTGCATACTTTCCAGAATATATAGTTTACAATTAAATGAAAATATTGTCACAATAAAATCATACTAATTAGGATTCTTTATAATTCATACAGCCTTCTTTTCTTAAAAATAAGATAATACAAATATAGAAAGATCACTTATATGCAATTTAATATATAATCATTAATGTTTAATGCATTAATTAAAGCTTACTACTTGAAATCAAATTATATTCTTTATGTTTTATTTTATTTGAATTCTTTATAGAAGATTCCACTTATGTGAATATAAATTTTTTTCTTTATTATATGTGTATCTTTTTAGCATCTTATATTAATATTTTGCTGGATTACAAGCAAAAATTTTTTTATGAATAGTGATTTGAAAATATTTATAGATAATTCAATCATTAAAATTTATAATATAATATGTTTTATTCTTTATTAGCTTCAGTTATATTGAAAATTTCAGAATTATCCATATTCAAGTTGTTATTAAAAATTCAACTATTCAATATATATAATATAAATAGTTTGGTATGGACTAGCATATTTATAGCATTCTAATTTTTAAATGCACTATGATTTTTGAAATGAAGAGAATGTTATTAAGATAATTTTTTAAGTGATCAGATTCATTATAATTTATTTTTGTATTATAAGTAACTTTTTATAAAAATTTACTTTTAAGTGATGAAACTAGAGCATTTGTACCAAATATTCCATCAAAATTAATCCATTACATGGATGATGATGATGAACAAATTCTTGAATGTACAATATATGAAAAAGAATCTAAAATAGAGGTAAGATTTCAATATCTAATTTATAATTTTAATTTGACACATTAAAAACATATATATATATATATATATTAATTTACAAAATATGTTATTGTAATTATCAAAATATTATATTAAGTTCTATCACCAGTTACACTAGGTCAAATGTTTCTTCATCCTTTCATTCTATAATATAAATCCAAAGATTTGTTTGAAAAAATTTAATTCTATGAAAATTGCCTCTGTTGTTGGCATAAGAGCATATAGCTATTAAATATAAGAAAACTATATAAATTGTTATCAAATAGAATTTTTATTGATAAAAATCTCAATTTAATAAATCTATATCAAACTTGAAAAAAATGAAAATATGATTAGAATTGTAATTTCAATGATATGAAATATAAATAAATATACATTTTAGACAAAATATTTAACATTGAATATATAATTTTTGCCTTAGGAATTTTATTAATAAAAGCCTTATTTGTCATTAATTTATATTGATTTTTTTTAATGAACAGTAAGCAAATTTATATTGCTTACTAATTGATTGAATATCTGATTTTGATAATAGTTTCATGAACTAGAGCCATTATGAATAAAAGTAATCTAAAATTTTTTTATTTATAATACAATATATCTGTCTATTATTTTTTAGAAAATACATTTATATGATAAAAAAATGATATCAAGTTAGAATATTAAAAAAACAATCTGAACTGATATCATTTTTATATTATATTTCATATTCTTCTGTAATACTGCTAAATTTTAAATCCAGGAAAAGATTTGTTTAAATAAATTTGAAGTTTTAATATCATTTTTTTAATATTATCTTAATTTTAATCTATAGACAAAAAAATATGAAGACTCAAATGCCATTATAATTAAAATGAAACCTGATAATCAAGGAAGATTTGGATTTAATGTTAAGGTAAATAAGTATGCAGTAGGTATAAGGTAGATAAATATATAGGTATAAGGTAGATAAATATACGCTAAGTCTCCAACTTATATGATTTTGAATTCCATAGTTTAAGGGATATGTGAATGTATAAATATATCTTAATTGAATATACATAATGTATATAAAAAATTTATTAAATAATTAAATTTTTTTGTAACAATAAATTATTATTCTAATTTCTCAAAAATTTTCATATCAGTGATCATTATTTTTATCCAACTATTTGGTTTATCAATCACATGGTTTTTATATTTATGAAATTTAAGCATTGATGGATTTTTTCAATTTCAAATTTATGTGGAAAGTTTTAGAACGAATTAATCATGTTAGTAGGGGATGTACTGTGCAATAAAATTAATTAAATATTTAAAATTAATTTATACCTTTTTTTATTCTGGTATTTTAAGTTTATTCTATATAAAATTCATAAGTTAATTTTATTTATATAAATTGATTTATATAATTTAAAATTGTAAGATTTAATATTAGTATCTTTAGTATCTCAATAACTGCTCTATACGGTAAGTATTCTCCTCTGAAGAATTCGGGGGAGTAATGGGAGTTACTCAAGGATCTGCGTTGAGTGCATTATTATTCACGTTATATATC
>WUQG02442159.1:0-13506 GCA_011317285.2 Androctonus mauritanicus
ACAACTTTTGGGAATGATCAAAAAATGTGTTTCTCTCAAACTTTTTTGATTAAACAGTCTACTTTCAAAGACCATTACAACTAACAGTAAGACAAACTTGCTTTTCGATGATTAAACTCCGCAGAGATCATGGTATGAACCACATAATTCGAAATCAGTATTTAACGCAAAATTTTCAGTTTTTGGATAAAGTCTCTTTTGAATGGTAGCTCCTCATTAATTTCAAAAAAAAAAAAAAAACTTTAGATAAAACGAAGTACCATACAGCACACCATAAGTATTCCGTTCACACAAGAAAAAATATAGTGTTAGATATATTGATTGGAACGGATTTAGAATCTTTTTATTGTTAGAATTATATTAAGTCTATAATATAATATAAATAGCTTTGATAACAAAGAAAAATAATATCTTTCTTAAAATAATATTCCAATATCTGTACTGACAAGTGAGATCGATAAAAGAATTACTGTTCTTTATTCGTACTTCCCGAGCATATTCTTCATCGATATTATCAGGTTATTAAAAATTTTCAGACGGATCTAAATTAATGGCAATGTAAAAATTAAAGAAATGAAAATTTTCAAAATTTAATGGCAAATATAAAATACAAAGAGTTGCTTCGTAGGAATGAATCCATTAATTTCCATAGCATGATTCCATTTTATTGTCTTAAGAAAACATCAAACGAGTGAGAGTTTGATGTGATGTGGAAAATAGTAGGTATGCTAAGTTGGGCGGATCTACTTTTAAAATTAAAAAGGAAAATTATATTTAATTGCTAGTGCTATGTTCTCCAAATTCTAATGTTAGTTCCGCTTAATTATTCGTTTTACAAAGGATTTTCGTAGGTCTCCCAACTGACAGCAAGTTGGCGATCTATTAGAAGTTATTGTTTTTTAAAATGTTTTTATTGCCCATCCTTAGTGTTATCTTAGTGACATAGACTCCTAAAGTTTAATCGTTAGTGCCCCATACTTAATCATTTTAGAACAAGTTTCAAAATATATCGCAAAAAGTGACCTCCCACTATGAATATTAGAGAGTTTGCGGTGAGCATTTTTCACTTCTCGATATAGTATAAATCTCTCGATACAGATTATACCGTATGTTTTGCCCTTGTATTGGATCGGAGTTCCGATCGATATAAAGTTATCGTAGCTCCGAAACGAAATAAACTACCAATCATACCCCGTCTTTGTAATCACGTAACATACATGTTAACGTTACTTCTCGCTATTCGGCTAAAAATTTATACTAAAATTTTAAATTTTAATTTATTTTAAAAGGATAAAATTTTATGCTTTATATAAGCATTTTCTATTCGGAATTGTTTTCAAATAGAAGTTAATTCTTTTATATAACAGACGTTTCTCTTTCAAATCGTGTTCAATTATTCTATTAATTACAATATGCTTCAGATAATTGACTTTCTTGGTAGCGCTTAATCAAGAAATATATCCTTCGTTTTCTATCAGTAACGCATTAGTTTACATTCTGCAGCGCCCTCTGCATAATATACAGCATAACTTATATGGTAATTTCTACCGCAATCACTTTGCTATATAAATTTCGGTACAGTATATTGTACTGTATCGGATAGTATACTGTATGGAAAAGGGTTTGCCGCAAACTCTCTAATAAAAAATGAAATCCTATCGATATGAGGATAAATTAGCATGCTTCTATGAATAATTATGTACAGTATAATATTATAGCCTTAAAATATATAAAGTATTTCAAAATTTTTTTTGAGATTGATTTATTTAATGTAACGTAATTGTAAAAAATTTCAAAAATTTAATAGTTCGAAAATTATTCGTCCAAATTTTTTAATAAGTTTTTTGACAAACCCAGTTAATCTTCATGACATAAACATTCTAAATCAGCGGTCTCAAATTCATTCTCTTTAACAGATCATTTCAAACAGCTTTAGTTAGTTGGAGAGCAGATTAAGCATCATTTGTTGGTTGAAGGATCGCAAAAATTATAAAGCCATTTGTAAAATGGTATAATTTTTTCAATATAAAACTTTCGTTTGTAATTTACAAATGTATTGTGCTTTACAAAATTTCAATACAATATATTGAAACAATAAAGATCAATAAGTTTTAAATATTTCATGAGATATGATTGATTTTTTCTGAATATCTTCACCATGCGGACTGCAGAAATAAACGTCAAAGGCCACGAGTTTGAAGACATCCATTCTAAACTATCCTTTCTCTGTAAGAAAAATAAGAACTGATATTAATATTTTAAAATCATATTAGAGAAAATTAAAGAAATAATATTAGAAGTATCAAGACATACAAAATCATATTTAAATAAAAATTTATTTAAATTACAGTATATTATTTTTATTTACAAGAATAATTTTAATAAATAGAATTTAATCTGTTTCACTATTGCTCTATTCTTTATCAGAATCGTTCTCATCATCCATTTCTATATATAATTAACTGATCTATCACTGTTTCAACCAAATCATCTTGAGTCCGGTATTCATTTTCTATTCTTTTACATGTTGGTATACATTATACCAGCGTTCTTCTCCAATATCATTAAAAGCTTTCTCACATAAATGGATTAAATCATCTTCTGTAAGACTCGAGACATTTTCCTTTTTAATAAAGTCTTTCATCTGTTTCGAAATCAACTCTATTGGATTCAAATCTGGATAAGGAGAAATTCTAATTGCATTATGTCCCAAGTCTTAATAATTTATCAATGATAAATTTGCTTTTGTGATTTATTTTGTTTAACTAGTTCAAGTAATTCTACTTTCAATAAATTTTCTTCATATGGAATGTTATTTTTCAACCATTCTATAATTTCACATTTTCTTGAAGTAGAACTCGGAATTTTAAATAATTGCACATTATGATAAGCGGCATTATCCATTACAACAGCAGATTCTCTAGGTAAATTTGGTATCAATTTTCCTTTACCCATTTTTGAAAGTTCACAGCATTCATATCGCCATAATAATCACCATTTTTTCTTCCTGATTTAAAAATTTACTCAGCATCTTTCACAAATCCCTTTTCTCCTCCTGCATGCACAATTATAAATCTTGATGCTGTACTACAACTTTGTAAAATTCCTTTTTCATTTTCACTTTGCCAGCATTTCGAAACTTATTATAGTGTGGATATAAATTTCATCCAAAAATATAATTGACTTGTCATCGTTTCTACCTCGGCGGATTTCGCGTAAATAATTTCTGACTGCAGTAATTGCTGGTTTTTCTATTAAAATACGTCTATTTGATTGATATTTCTTAAGAGTAAATCCTATTTTCTTTGTCTTCGAACAAATTCTTCTTTATCCTCGAAATCAATCGCTAATTGTAATTATTCACCAATCTTACGAATTGTTGGAACTTGTTTCTTTTCGGCATATAACTTAATTATCCTTCTTAATAATGATTTGTCAAATTCAATTCTTTTTAATGTTTTTCTTTTCTTCGGAGATGTGAATTCGCTCTTTCATCCAGAAGTTTTCTATGTTCGGATCGAATTCTCTTAGTTGTTGACTCAGAAACTCCAGTTGCTATCGCAGTTCTTTCAACAACTTTCCCAAATTCAACAATGGGCTTATCCTTAATTTTTTCCTCTTGAAAGTATTCGCAAACAGAATTCACAGTTCGCTTCGCTGGCCATCGAAGAAGTTTTGCATGCTGCATGTTAACTTCACGAACAAAGCATAACTACTCTAAATAAGTGTTAAGGTGTTAATTGAACCAGAAGTTCAATTAACACCTTAATACTCGACCTCGTCCAATAACAGAGGCGAGTTTTGAGAAATTCAAAGTTCTGTTTATATTTTTAATCACAGTTTCTACTGAAATAACGCAACTGAAAAGTTGAATTTAGTTTATCATTAAATCGAATTTTTTATCTTACTGAATTAAGAGAAAAATAATTCGATATAATGATAAACTAAATATCGAACAAATCAGAACGATAGACAGATTATCTTATTCTTAATAAAATTAGCAATTATGTTACAATAATTAAAATAAAATAAAATCTATAAAAGAATTTTAAAATTTTTTACGATTACATTAAATAAATCAATCACAAAACAGTTTTAAATAAGTTATAATGCACAGAATATAACGTGTTTATAAAAATAATAAACAACATTACTTTCACAATTTATAATAAAAAATTATTAATATACAATACATCAAAAACAATTCTAAACTTATCGAATCTATCTGTACAACTCTTAGCACAACTTTAACATGCTAAGTTAGTGGTTTCCAAACTTTCTATTTACGCCATCTTTTGTCATAAAAAATTGATACACCCCCTCATTTTCATAATAGTCTAATTTTATAAAAACTTTCTACTTACAATTTAATACTATAGAACAATATATCATATTTTATATAAATAAAATTCTTATACATATAAAATATATATTTATTATGGTGTAATCATTTTTAATACAATTACATCTGAATTATGCTTTTTATTTTTCAAGCTAGAATGGCATATTTAAATTAAGGACCGAGCGTATTGTGTACTTAATTAAACATTCAACGAGTTTAACAACGAAATAAAATTGTGCGCCCTATTGAATATCTTCATTTTTTAATTTCTAGAATTATAAGTCGATATTCTTAAGAAAAAAAAATTGTAAAATTGATAAAAATCTGCTTTAAGTGACGAATTATAAATTCTTAAAATTTCGGAATTTAAAGTTTTGAATTTATACACATTTTTATCAACTGTGAGGACGACGACCTTGCTTTTTTCGGTAGTGTGATGCAGTTAAAGTAAAATTAACCGGAAATGACGCACAGAACGATTTGCTGATCCTCCGAGAGTACTTTTTTCCACTGTGTGCGTGTGTGTGTGTTTTACACTGTATAAGGAGATCGAATTACTAGAAGACTCGACAGAATTGTGTGTTATGTGGCCTATTAGTAAGCCGGTGTTAGATTACTTCCGGATTTTTATTGCTTTTTTTTCTTTCCATTCCTCAATGGTTAATTAGCTGACGTTCCCGATAATGGTCCTAACCAAGAAAATCATTCAGAGATTACTTATAAATTTATTTTTGAAACATTGAAACTATTGTTTTATGATTCAATAATGCTTATGTATTTACATTCGATATTGTTTAAAAATATACATATTGATAAAGCAATACTTTTTGCAACGAAAACTTAATCAGGTATATTAATAATTAAAATATATATTAATTTTTATGTTAATTAATCTATAAAATTGCACATATAATATATAGATAATCAACAAATTAATTTTTTATATTTTTTTATTTAATTTAAATCTTTTATTCTTTCACTTCTACTCATTGTAGCCTATATACTTTATGATTTTTATTATATAATGACTTGGGTTATATACAATTCACTTAATATAACCAAAACGATAATCTCATTAATAATTTTAAAAGGAGTAATACATTGAATTTTGGAATCATTCCATTTTAAACGGAACATCTAGAGATAGATCTTTGGCAATGTTCGACTTCTCATATTAAAATTTTTTTAAGTAATCCACTGAGGAGCTTGTCGCGCTTGTTAACAATAGATTTTATGTTTTATCGCTTATGCAAATACCATATGAATTATTCATCAATGGATACACGACTGTGTGGTGGGATTCATTTCTGTTCATCATGAATGAATGAAAGGAATAATACTGTGAGAATATGAATCCCAAATCATTGTTAAGAATTTTTCCTAACATATGAGTGATTATTAACATATAACACTTAGAACAAAATTTATTAACAATCATTTTTAATTTTTCTTTAATTTTCTTTAAAAGTGAGAATTAACACAAGCTCGAAGCAATTTAGCATGAATATAATTATCTATCTATTGCTATTGTTTGGAATGGTGACATCAAACGGGATTCTTCCAGATAATTTCACATCTGAAGTATCCTCGGTGATAATGAAAGATGACGCCATATTGGATGATTTTAATTTGGATGTCGATGATGTTCAAGAGAATTCGACTTCTCTTAATCAGTTATTTGAAAATACAGGTAGAGAAAAAGTAAAACAGTTTTCTTCAGAGAATTTTAATAAACGGGAAAAATATATAAATATTAAAAAATATAATCATTCTACTCGGGTCATTCCTAAAACAATTTTCGACAAAATGTTGATGACTCGACTTCTTCCATTCTTCCTTTATGAAACAATGAACATACTGAAAATAGAAAGAAAAGGAGGATACATAAATAAAATAGGAAAGAAGTCAAAGATACACAAAGAATCAATGAATTCCTTGGGAGACCAGAAGTTTAAGCTAATTACCGTGTCATCAAGTAATAATAAACGTTCGAATGACTCTAAAAGTTTATTTAAACCAATTTTATCTTTCCTGTCAAACATGGAGTATAAAAGACATAAATATCCTAAAAGAAAGTTTAAACAGAACGTCAAAGAAACAGTCATCATTTTACCTGACTCTTTAGAGAAAAGGAATAACTCTTTAAAACGACAAAGCGGAAGGCATTCAGCTAAAAAAGCCTTGAATAATGCAGAATTTTCAATAAAAATGCCGCAAGTGATTACAGAAAATAACCAGCTATGGAATCAAACTTTGGAATCCCCAGGAGAAAAAGAAATAACCGACTTTCAACAGCTAAATAGCAGTTTTTATCATAATTTTACATCCTATTCAAAACCTGCTAGCAAAGTAAACAATTCGGAACACATTAATAGAAAAATTCTTTGTATTCCGAAATTCGACGCAAACGTAATGCAGTTTATATCTCTTTGTTCGTCGTCATTTTAATTATTTTATCTTTTATGATAATTATCAGAAAAAAATCGTATTCGGATTACGACTATAATTATTCTGCATTGCATAATTATCAAAGCATAGATTTAGTGGGATTTGAACACGACTATAAAAACGACGATACTGACGAATCACTTGAAAATATTAAAAATTCCACATTAAAAAATTTCGCCAGTAAAATGAAAAGCGTGGTTAAAACATCTCTGCAGGGTTCCAGTTACAGACGTGTGAATGGAGAAAATTCGAATGCCACTTCGTTATCATCCATATATCGTTTCAAGTTGATAAAAAAAAAAAAAACTGACGGAGTTCCCTTTCTTTACAGAAGTAACGAAGTTAAGTCTGCCATGAAATCAGATCCCTGTAATGATTTCGAGAGCGATGGCAGTAACGAATCTTACATGTCAATAGTCAACGATATAGCAGACATAACTGAAATGAAATCAGAAAACGAGAACGTTAAAAGATTGAAAATGCCACCCGTGGCACAGTTAACTGACACTAAGCCTAAAAAGAATGAATAATGATATTTTTTTGACAAACATTGGTATAAAAATATTAACTAACGATTGGATAAATATGCCAATTTTCAAAATTCTATTTAAATTTTGTCTGATTTTTCAAAATTATTAAAATATTGTTTTAAAAAATACCAAAGCATCTGTCGGTATTTTAAATACTGTATTATAATTCATAGAAAAATTAGTTAATCAGTCAAATCTATATAGAATAATTATAAACAGCGCGGATATTTTTATCTTTATATATTTATTTATGGCGCACGCATTTTATTTTCATTTTTCCCTTATTTTCTATATTTGAATTTTCCTTGTTCGAGTTAGAAAAAAAAAATTAAACTTTATGAAAATCTGATATATAAACATTGCAAGGGAGAATAATTAAACAGATTTATAGAAATTTTAATTTTCTATATTTAAACATTACATGAGACTAGTCGTGTGGAACTAATCCTAAAATACTGTAACAACTTTTATGCATATCATATATACTTTAAGCGTTTTAAAATGAAAATTTATAGACTAAAAATAAGAAGAAAAAATAACACAATTCGATTAAAATTTTATCCATATAACATCCTGATTCTGATATTTTCTCTAGTTTTGCCTGAGTATATTTTTCTTTAATCGATAAAAGATAAAGAGGTGAAAACAATCCAAAGGCAATTTTACTATTGAACTTATTCTTGCTTCAGTTTTTAAAAATGTTATTTATTTCGTGTAGTTTAGAATTCATGTCAAAATACTTCTATTAAAAAAAAAAAATTCGATTTCATATTTGAACGTTTAGAAATTTCACAAATTTATATCCATATATAAGTCGATAGTTTATAAATATTGTTCAAAAATTATATTAATCTGTTGAAAGATGTTCTACTTATTGACATCGAAAAATCCCCATTAAAATGTCTCCGGAAATGAACTAAAAACTCATTATAGTAGTACAAAATTTGAATCGCGTAATGTAGCCACACTAGAGAGAAACTCACTTTATTGTTTGTAAATTAAATTAAAGATGAAAATCTCGTATCATGTCACTAAAATAAGCGAAGTTCAGATTTCCAATTGCGATGTTTATAAAAATATTTTCTTGTAATTCGTTTCGCGAAATTCGTAATTCGTACAGGTATCATCGAAGTTACTAGCATGTGTTTTTAATCAGAGATATAAAATCTCTTCAATGATACCTTTATACTATTTTTTTGTACTTTATGACCTCAACTTAACCTTCGGATTATAACGTTGAGATAAGCTGTGATATATAATAGTAGATACAATAAATTAAAATATATATATATTTTTTAATATTACAAAAAAATGGTTTACTTTTTTTGTGTATTAATAAGATTTTTCAGTTTGGTAGAAGCAGAAGACATATTTTATCACAAAGAATATGATTATATTATTGGTAGGTATTCTTTAATAGTAAGATCATTCATGTTTTTATTACTAGAGTAGTAAAATTTTTTCACTTTTATCAGAGCTGATTGATATTTAAATTTTAAAAACATCTTGCTATTTAGTTTAAATGTGATATTATTATATTATGACGATAATGTCATAGTTATAAATTATTATAATTGAGAAAAAATTAAAATTTGCGTTCTTTTAATTATTTCAAATATTGCATTTTATGGTTATCCTCTTCTGTTTTTCTGTGACTGAAAGATTTGTTGGCAGGCAAGCAACATGGGCTTTATACCTGAGCAATAACGGAAAACTGATTCAGTTCTGTTCGTTTTTATGTCGTATAAAAGTATTATTCATATTAAGATTGATACGGAAAACAAAACTAACATGGCCACCAATTGAACAGTGTATATAGTGTTCAATTTGATTATTATTACCATATATTGATCCCATTGAAATCTTATAATCACTATTATAAGATATTGTAAGAATGATCCATTTGAGTCAGTTTTTTTTTATCGATTGGAAAAATTCGGTGAATTTTCGATTTAACTCCGCAAAAAGAAAGAATAATTCGAAAAAATATTTAAGTCAAAGAATACTTTCTACATCTATTCTTCTTTCGTTTTTTTCGAATGTTTATTTTTGTGGAGATAAAACTGAACATTCAGCATTACGAGGCATTATTCAAATATGTAGGCTACTAGATTTATGATGTAAAGCTTATTCATTTCACTATCATTGAAAAGAATTCTCGTTGATAACCATTGTTTGGAGTCAATCGGACGGATCGTATAATCGATTTACAGGCTGTGTTCAAGTATGGAGACTACTTACTCCAAGACTGTTTCTATGAAGAGTACTGAACTTGAGTATTCTCAATTAAATAGTTTTAAGCGAGGGACTCAGAGGAGAGTCGTGATGCTTTCCGTAGCGTACTACTACAAACACATGTCCTGATCTATTTCAGAACGGTCTGTGGTCGTTTCAAAACGCTCAGAACGTGTATTGGTTTTGGCGGAGTTGCCCATAACGCGTTGTGGTTATATCACCATGGCCACGAAGCGAAATAATGTTGAACATCGGTGTTTGGTCGTTTGGAAATGGCCACAATGCGTTGGGCTGTTTTTTTTCGGTCATTGTGCGATTTCGGTGTTTGGGCGTAACACATATATATATGAGGCGTTGCGGATACAAAGGACGAACTCAACATTGGAGCAAAAAAATTTTTTCCCCATTCTGTTCCCATGACGCCACAGAATACGCTGGTATGGTTTTTTATTAAGTTTGGCCTTCCTAATCATACAAAAGCGCGGTGTGAAAAACTGCAGCCATTGATTAAGTGCAATAGAATTGCGGATACGAAAGGCGAACTCAACATCCCGCATCACGTGATCCACCATTTTATAGATATATAATTATATTGTTTTTACAATACTATTAAAAAAAAGGGCATAAGAATTTATTAAATCTTTTACACGATATAATTTTAGACTTTTTTTCAATTTTATTATTTAATAAAAATAAAAAATATATATTATTTTTTATATTTAATAATATAAAATATTAATTTTATATTATTTAATACTATTGTTTAATATTAAATATTAAATAATAGTATTAAATAATATTTTTATTATTTAATAAAAATATTATTTAACACTATTATTATTATTTAGTATTTATTTAATAAAATTTTTCCTTCGTAGTTTTCCTTTCGTAGTTTCCTTCGTAGTTTTTCTTTCGTAGTTTCAGGAAAATGCTCTAATACAATGCTTAAACTTTTGTGTTGAGTTCGCCCTTCGCTTAAAACTTAAAACGCATTTTTCTCAAAATCAGCGTTTGTCGAGTTCGCCCTTTGTATCCGCAACGCCTCATATATATATACACTGTATATAATAATTATTGTTATTTAAATAGATATGATTTCATTTTTGATTATATTTTGTATCTTGTCAGTCTTCAATTCACTGATTAATTTAAATTCAAAGCTATATTATTACAGACAAATATTTATTTTTAACTATTCTCTTTTGATTATATTACAAAAATAATCAAAAATGACATTTATTTATAACCATCGCACTGATTTTACATTTTCATCATTGAATTCTTTCTTATGTTTTCTTGCTTTGTGTTTTAAATAAGATCATTAAAATTGCCTATATTAAAGTTATTTAGATGATGTACCGAATGATTTGCCTTGTTTCCACTTTCATTTTTCACATGACATTTTATTAAAAAAAAATAGTAAGAAATGACAAATTTTTCTAAAAATATTACGCAAATATACTGTATTTACTTTTATTTATAACTAAAATATTTTTATCTGTAAAATTTTACAATAATTACGCAGTTTTATTTAGTATATTGTATGAAATATATTCATTAAATTTCAAAATATTTAATATTATAAATATTAATAAAGAAGGCATTATTTTATTCTTGTGCCTATCAAATATTTAGAATTAAAATATAGAAATTGCTTACATCGATAATAATTTATTATATATATATATTTATTTATTTATTTTAACAAAAATAAACTTTCAGATGGCATCTTTAACGTGAGAGAATAATTTATGATGTAGAAATTTTTTGTTTTACTTTCTAACGGCCGCCATCTTGTAACGGAACCACGTGAATATTTCAAAATTAGTAGTTGTAGAGAGTGTTTCAAATAAAATGGTTAGTTGCAATTTGAATTCATTGCAATGTTTCGCCCTCGAGATATTTTGCCGACGGCCTGATGAATAGAATACAGAAAAGGTAATTACACAATATTATTTTTGTAAAATGTAGTTAAAATTATTTGAAAGCATTATGATTTTAGTCGCGTGTCACAAATATTAGCGTTTTAATGTTTCAAACTTTCTTCATTCTTCTTTCTAACGGCCGCCATCTTGTAATGAGGCCAAATATAATTTTCAAAATTTAATTGGCATGCAAGTAGATAAGACATAATATTTTAAAATTTGATTTTTGATTGTCGGGGTATCTTGGGAACAAACAAGTACACTGCATATAACAAATTTTTGTGAAGAAATGGCCTTAAAACAGAGGTTCTTAACCATTTAATGATTCCATACCTCCAATGGATTGTCCAATATGGTCCCATACCCCCTTAAGAAGATTCTATCGCGTTCCATTCACGTAATATCCAAGTATAAATTAATACATTAAATGAAATAAATACCAGTACCCAGAGATCGAGTCCCATACCTCCAGCATTTGGTTCCCATATCCCCAAGGGGTATGGATACCCCCAGTTAAGAACCCCTGCTTTAAACAAATATTTTAAGCCATAGTTACATTGAAAAACTATGATTTATGATTGTTAGGTATAGATATACTGTATAGGTATATCTAAATTATTAAAAAACATTTTTAAACATTTTTTAGACAAAAAATAAACTTTCATTAACGAGAAAAAGTACCAAAAACACGTGATTTATTTTTTAATGAAGAAATAATTCAAGTGACTTCAACAGCACAGAGAATAATTACAAATAACTAACATAGAGAATAATTAAAGTAAAATTTATGATGATTAAATATAAAATATTTCTTTTATTCATGCAATTAAAAAATTGCTTAGAAAAAACATCAACTTGGTTTACACTTAACCTATTTTTGTGATGAGGATACAGTGTGTTATTTTTCTTATATTTATACGCAATGATTAATATAATGCATAAATAAACAATTATGCAAAATAAAACAAGATACTACAAACAAAAAAAAAAAAATTATTACTGCATCGAATCTTCTGCAGCAATAATCGGGAGCAGCTACTAATAATAGAATACTGCACTGTATTTATGCAAAGGATGGATTTTAATCATCTGTAATAATCATTATTATAAATAAAATATTACATCACGGATTTATCGAACATCAATATAAATATTTGATATTTATTCTGGAATATATATCACAGTCTGTGCTTAGATTGATAATTGCAGGATTGAGTGAGAGCAAAAGTTTATGTCATTCATTCTCTCAATAAGAAATGGTGCATTGGCAACAACAATACTTGTTACAAATATTGTTAGTCAAATATCGTGTTACAAAGCAACAAAACTGATATTGTTGAGAAATACATATAAATCTTTAGAAAATGTCCAAAAATTTAGATTCAATTTTAGAATGAGCATAAGAAATGAAAGATCAAATACCTGTATAACCAACTTAGATAAAGAACATTCGAATTGAATTTATTTTTATAAAGCAGGTTTCATGTTAGTGAGATTATATCTAAATATCTCCAGAATCTGTAGCTAGATCATAACTATATTTTACATATTTATTCAGATTTTTTTTTTTCAATTATTTAACTTTAGATGTCTTTTCACTACAAAAGTTTTGAAAGAAACTATTTTTTTATTTTCAATTTCAATCAAGCGATGTCACATTGGTATATTTTAAAGATCTTATGACACTAATTACAAATATATATATATTTTTTCGAAGTTCTAGCCCAATTAAAATTATAATTACTTTAAATGGTGAGATTTAATGCTTTTTATGGCATCATAATTTAAAAAAAAAATTATTTAATTGATAGGTTTAATTTATAGGCGAATTTAATTATAATATTTTCAGTACAGAACTTCATGAAATTTTCTTGAATTCAATATATTTGACCTTTACCTAAACACAGAAAAATATCGATTATCATTACAGATGTAACAAAATCTGTTAATTAGGCCGGGGTCCCACTTACGGAAAAGTCAGTACGGAAAATAATTACGTATAATAAATATATTTTAACACATTTGG
>WUQG02442170.1:0-13504 GCA_011317285.2 Androctonus mauritanicus
AGAAAAGGAGAAGTAATAAATGAAAGACAGTCAGTGGATTTGCCGCAAGCATGGAGGTATGTAATACGAAATAGGAAGGAAAGGGGCAGCTAAAGTAGAATTGTTTAGAAGAACTATGAAAGAGGGATAAGAAAGAACTATTTTAAAAAATTGAACATTATTTTATGTTTACAGTTGTCATAATGTTCGGTTATTATTTGCTTATGTTATATTTTATTAAGTTTCAGATATATATTTAAGCATAATTATTTATGAATTTAAATATTATGAATTTAGATGACGTCATTGACACATGTAGAATTTTTTAAAAAAAGAATTTGTTCTGTGTTCGGAATGTTTGTCAGAGATATTTTTTTGGATGTATTGAGCTGATGAGAGCATTAAAATGCCGAAAACGTTCCTCAAATAAAAGATTTTTGTTTGAAATAATAGTAGTATTGGGTCTGCATGTTAGTGCTAAGGAAAAATAAGTAACTGGAATAAACATGGTGGATTGTGTGACTGTGCAAACTGCAATGCAAGAGTACCAATGATCTTAAATTTTCTAAAAAATTTTTCATTTTTGACTGACCTCCTCCATCATAAAAACACTTTTCTTAATAAAATTTCTTAGCTTATAAAATTATATACAGTATTTCTAAATAATGTTTGCCAGATTCAAATATCCTAACCAGTACAAACTCCTCCTAATGGTTAAATTTTGCATTAATGGCCAATTAATAATTATTATTTTAATTTATACTATGGTATCCCATCTATCAGATTAATAATTAATTAATTAAATTTGAGCTAAGGTGGCGCTATCCAATATTTAATAATCAAACTAGAATTTTTGACTAATTTTCCGAAATTAAAAATTTGCCTTGGCCTGGAATCGAACCATTGTGATGTTTTATAGATTTCTTTTAGAACATTTTCCAGTGATTGATGTAGATACTAAAGTGCTTAGAGAAGTGGCAAACATGTTTTGCTACAATTTCTTTTTCATCTTCAATGGAAAATTCTAGATGGTAATCTAACTGGTAAAGGTTTGGATGGTAACTTCGGGTTACCATCCAGATGACTTACCAGTTAGACTACCAAGACATCAGAAAATTTCCAATTTCGAAATGAATTTAATTTTTGGAATTATTGGACCTAGCTGATAGCAGTGCTCCCCAACAGGCTAAATCTAGCCATAGACCCCCTTGGAACTATTCAGGCAGACAGACTTGGCTCACGCCAAATAACTAATTATTGGGGATTAATCACTTAATATTTGGATTACGTGATTAATCCCCTAGGAATTAATGATTAATTTGCCAGATTATTGTTAAATCATTATTTGAAAGGCCCTAATATGATATATTATTTATAGACTACTATATAACTGCTATAACTCAATAATTTAGAGAGAAATTGCAAATTTATTTGCATAAATTTGAGCATTTATTTATATAATTACATAAAAAGTCAAGCCAAGAATAGAGTAGGCACACATTAAGCATTGCATAATTATTTTCTTATTTAATCCTAATCTCATATCAAGTAAATTATTAGTTTATATTTTAGGGAGTCACAGTAGTTGAAAAGTTTAGAAATATTGCATTCAATAACTAAATTCTTCTCTAAAACTTTTCAAACTTTAAAATTAGCTTTGGGAATACATTATGTTTGTATTTAAGGACAGCTTGTATTAAAAATAAACTACATAAGAGGTTATACATAAAATCTTACCTTATATAATTCAGTTCTAGTCTTGAATTTATTAAAACTGTTTTTCTTAAATCCATTTTCTTGTGAAATAATCTTCAATCTGCACATGTAAATTAAATAAAAACTAAGTTACTTCAAATCTTGTATTTTTAAACCAATTGAATAGCTTAGTAATTAAATTTGGGCTAAGGTTGCATCATTTAATATTTAATAAATGAACTATAATTTTTAACTATTTTTCCTAAAATAAAAATTTACTTCGGTCAAATCAGCATTAGTCCAAACTTATTAAAATTGCAGTTTAATTAAAAATCATTTGATTTACTTGTTAATGATTAGAATAATTGTTACAGTATATATGTATCCCATCAAAAACATCTCTCATGTAAAAAAAGAAGCCAAGTACAGTATTACCGAAACAGGATATTTGTGAAAATTTAGATGTGATTATTTTGGTTGATGTTATCATATTATTTTCTTAAATCGTCAAACAAGTATTTGCATACAATTTAGATGCAAATAATTGTTTGACGATTTAAGAAAATAATATGATAACATCAACCAAAATAATCGCATCTAAATTTTCACAAATATCCTGTTTCGGTAATACTGTACTTGGCTTATATTTTTACATATCAGATGTTTTTGATGGGATTTAGTATTATACGCGTATAATACTAAATTTAAAATTGTTAATATGCTGTTATAATCATTATTATATCAATCTAATATTAAAAATAAATTTTAAAATAATTGAAAATTAAAAAAATATATAGGAGATAATTTGAACCAATTGTTTGAAATCAGAAATGATAAATTTTTACAATGTATAATTATTTTATATAAAAGTTGATAAAATTACAAACAAATATTTCCTTCAGTTAAAAAAATTCTATTTTATATAAAAAATTTTCATATAGAGCAGGAATAGCGAACCTGTAACAAACTGGTAAACTTTTTGACCACGCAAAACTTGGAAATAATATACACTTAGTGCTTAAAATTCGGATCGGCAGCCGAGCAATAATTTTTACAAGAATTTAGAAAATTTTGGCACGATTCTTTTAAAAATTTCACCATCTATAATACAGAATATATAGTATTCAATATAAACCCTATCAATAATATTAATATTTAAAAAATGAGAAAAACAATGCCATGTCTTAACTTATTAAATACATTTCGAGTTCTATTAACATTAATAGAAAAATACTCGAACAAAAGACAATACCAAATTACGACTTCAAATTAATCCGGACTACTGTATATCAAAATTCTTATTACAAAAAAATTACTATTTTGGCAGTTACAATTAAATGGTATTATATAATACCCAAAGTATGCTAATTTTCAAACTAATTCCAACAGAGTAATAACTATTACACCGAGAAACAAAAGAGCACGGGAGGCCCAAAAGCACTTAAAATTTTAAAATCAGTACAGTACGAAAAGATTATTTTCGTGAAGGCCAGAAAATTGTACCAACTATTAAAGCCATTTATTAATAAGCCTTACAGTCTTAAATGAACCTAATAAATACAATAAATTTCCAAAATTTTACTTCAAAATTTGCGAGATGATAAAGATATTTTTGTAGAAGATATGTTAGCATAATTTTATTTGTGGAACTGATTATGATTAACAGCCTTCTTTAGACCATTATTATAGTACGCCTCATAAAGAAAACATTAACTTTCGCAGCTTATAACAATATCACATTAGAAACATTTTAAAATGTTTCTAAAGATTTATTTCCAGTGACTATAAATGATGTAGCATTTATAAGAATGTTCTTGATCCATTTTTATATTCTAGATAGTAAGATTAATGGTACATAAACTTGTATTAATCTTATTTTCTAAGAAAAAATGGTCTATCATTAACTTTATAAATTTATTCATTCACTTAGCTTAAATTAATAAATAAAATATGTTTAATAACTTCAATTTAAATTATATTATTATTCTACAGCATAAACTACAAAGATACTTATTGTATAAAGATAATTTATATCAGTAAAGTGCAAACATTCGATATACTTATATAAAATTGAATATAAAATTTATTTTTGAGATAACTAAGTACTCTACTATATTTCAATTGAAAAATGATTTATTTCGACTATTATATAACTCTAAACTGAATTCTATAGATAAGACTTTGACCTTCAATGCAACTCGAATGGAATGTCATAACATTTCAATAACTAAATTTTAATATAAACTTAATTCTATTTTAAAAAAATAATAATTCAGTAATCCTTATATACACAGTAATTTTAATCTACAGATGTTACTTTTCAAATATAAATTTTTCTTATAGAGGAAAATTAATACTGTATGACTATTTGTATTCAATTACACTATTTATAGAACATCTGAACTGACTTTAAGATGATTAAGATAGTAAAGAAATTTCTAACAAAATACAATATGTTAAGGATTTCGTTATTGAAAGCAAAATAAAACTAATTTGTAAGTAGAAATCTATTTTCAAAAATTGTATTTTGTAACTCTCTATGAATGTAATAAAATGCCTAACTTTATGTAATGTATATTAAGACAAAAATGATTTGCCGGTTTTGCTCGAACGATACTGAAAATAACTAAAACAGTAAAAATCCACAGTGCAATGCAATGATGATTATTAATTAACATTACCGCAATGAAACAAATATTAATATAATGTAAGTTAATTACATTTGAGTAATCATCAGATTTTATCGTGCGGAAAAATTCAGATTTCGTCTTATATTTCAATTTTAAATTTAAGACAAATGAACATTCGAATCATGAAAACTTTAACAATTCTTATTAGAAGTACACAAAATAAAGCTCAAGGCACTAAATAAAAATTATTTTGAACATAACCTTCACTTTTTTAACGAAACACTGCAGAAAAACGAATTCTCAACTTTTCATGAAAAAAATAATCATTCAATATTTACATATTACTACCCGAAAAAATAATTTCAAATTTAGTTAAATCGTGTTAAAAAATTAATATTTCATAACATAGAACTGTTTACTGTTCTATGTTATGAAATACTGTTTATACTATGTTATGAAATACTGTTCGTATACTGTTTTAATGTTAAATTTCTTGAAGGACAATGTTTTTATAAATTTGATTAATGCGAATAATCATACAATATTAATTTTATTCTATAAAAGCATTAAATATCAAGTTTTATAAATAAAAAATTTCATTCCATATTATGGGATTCAATTTGGATGAAGTTTTATTTATAGATAAGATCAAAAATTATGCGAATATTAATTCAAAATAGTACGAAAATATTTCAATACAAAAAAAATTTAAGTGCATGTTTTGAAATATAAAATTATTTGATAAACATATAGATTTAATAGATAGAGTCCATCTTAAAATAAATTCACTTGTAATAGGAGTTTTATTTATTTCATTTTCTATCGAACATTCCTGAGGTATCTGTTAAGGGTGAAGGTCATCCTTATTGAGTTGTTTACGTAACTTAATTTACAACTTTTACACTCTACCCTGAAAGCAAGGAAGGATAATCTAGCTATTTGAAGCATTCCATTACTGCACATCCCTAGAGTAACTTGACACTTGTTTCAAATGAGTACCGATTATTTGTTTCACAATAAATTCCAAACATGTTATTTTAAATCTGGCTATTAATAATTTTCGAATTAAAAAGAAATGTTTTATAAAATATCAATTTACTCTAAAAACAAAATTTTCAAGAAAATAAATCCATTATTTGAAAAAGAAAAAAAATGGAAATTAGTATAATTGCTGTTTATATTTTGTTTCTAATGAAGTTGGATTCCGAATGCATAACTTTATGAAAGAGAATTCCTAATTTACAGTTAATCCAAGTATAAAATTTAATACTTTTTAATATAAATACTGTACAGTATTTTCATTAAGTGTTTAAAGAAATTATCTTTTATTTTAATTTATTAATTGGTATTATGTAAACTGTTTTAACTGTTATTTACTGTATATTGTACAAATTAATATTCGTCAAAAAGAAAGATTAATAGCAACACATTTTCAACATGTTTATAATATGCTTGTCTAATAAAATTTATAAAACTTTTCAAATGAATTTCATTTCGCTTTGTAAAGTTTCATGAAGATACCAAATTTAAAAAACTTTCGACCGTATTATGAATCTGTTTTGATATATTAATATTGATATTTATATATTCAATCATATGTAATATTAATAGAATGAATCTATAAATATAACGTATTATTCTATGAACGGATGCAGATTCAATGTCATATTTTATAGTATTTTTAGTGCAGAATTCTTAACATTTCTAACAAAAATAGCTTTCAGAAAAGATGAATTTTGTTAGCGATTTTTCTCTGAATTAAATAATGATGCAGATGATGTTCTTAATATTCTTGAAGAAATCTTAACTTTTCTGTTTTTTTTTTTTTTTTTTAATTATCCAACATGTAAAAAATAAAATTATTTTATTATTTAATTTAAATATAGTAGTATTTATTGATGAAAAAAATCTTGAATAGCAAATCTAAATGATATACCAACTAATTCTTTAGAATTTTTATTGATTAACAAAAATTTTAGTGGGAAAAAATTTTTTAAATTTATTAATATAAGAAAATTTTATTTCTTAATTATAAAATGTATTAAAATAGCATAATTTTCTTTAGACAGTATACACATATAATATATATATATATATATATACACACACACTGTATATTAAAAAATAATAATAATAAAGAATTTTAATTCAAAAAGGTTTTGCTCAGGAACATAAAACTGGTTTAGTAATTTTTATTAGGATTATATAATATTTAAGTATTTAACATTTTATAATAATTAAGCTAAATTACATTTATATAGTACAATATAATGAAAAGAAATGGACATTCATAAATAATTTCAATGATAATTAAGCATTTAAATGAAATTCATTAAATATATTGTTAAAATATAATTCATTGTATTTATTGTTTAAATATAATTCATTTATATGTATTAAGTTAGCAATAAGACAAATATATAGTAAACTTATATACTGTACTTTTAAAATTAAAATCTATTAGTTAGAGGTATCACATTTTAAATCTCAAAGAAAATATAAAATTTCTTAATTTTAAAAAGTTTATTATATTGATATATTGCCAATTAAATATTTGAAAATAAATAAAAATATAGCTAATATGACAGTTATTTTCTATGAATATTTCTTGTGAAAATATAACAACTTCTATACAAAAGAAAGGAAATGGTTAACTTGTAATTATTTTTCCGATTTTTATGGCATTCTGAATTTATTAAAAATTATATATCAAGTTTTACTAATATAAATTTTAATAGGAAAAATATTTAATCATTTCCTTTTTTTTTTCTTTTATAATTAATTTTTATATTTTCAAAAGAAAAATATATATCAAATTGAATTTAAAAATTCAAAACATTTATTACTCAAATATATTTTCATACAAAGAAATGAAATATATACCAATTATAATATGATACATATACAATACTTGAATTACAATCCATGAAATTTATTGGGAATTTTTCTATTTCCATTAAATAACAAATGCACAATAAATAGAATTTTTATAATTATTTAAATAAATATATTGTAGTTTATTATATCAAAATTTAATTCTGTACAAGTTAAATATGTTCATGGCATCTATTATTAAATTATTATACATGACATACTTAAAGATTTGTGATTTTTTTTTTTTAATTCAATCCAACTATTTTTTAAAAGGATAATGAATTTTTTTAAATTAATAATAATTTTTCTAACATATAAAATCCTGATTGTAATTTATTAAATTTAATCAGTATGTATTTGAAGCAATCTTTTATTAATTTTTTAAAAAAATAAGATAAAATTGCATTAATAAACAAATATTAGTGATACATTAATACTTGTTTATTTAATAAAATAAAAATTCTCTTCAAAATAATTTTGGATTAAATATTATTTTAAAGTTTATTTTGTATTATATTGCAAGGTTTTTATAAAAAATGTGTTTCCAATTATATTTAAAGCATTGAAATTGATTAAAGCAAATATGGAGTTTTGAATAAAATTTTAAAAATATTGTTTTAATAAAAAATAGAAGCATTATATTACAAAATTCATATATAATTTTATAAAATTTAAAATAAATAATAAATAATTAAATATTGATGATGTTATACAATTTACATAATTATTTTAATTAAATTATAGACTTAATTATATTTCACTTACAAAACTCTAATTAGGCTTAAAATAATTTTAAAATTTTATAATAAATACATGCAATTTTTTCTTGGTTTAAAATATATATACAATTTTAATAAGCAATTTAAAATTAATAGCAATTCTAAAAAAAGTTTAAAATTAAAAAATAGAGGAAAAATTATATCTTACCTAAAACACAACCAAACTTTCCCATCTTCCGTTTATGATTCTTGAAGAATGTTCCGTATTCGTAAATTGTGTTCGAAATAGGAAGACAAAATCCAAGATGTTATTTAAAATATTCTTTTGATATTTTGCAAATCGAAAAAAATAAAATTAGCTTTCTAAACCGCAATTATTTTAAAACTTTTATCGAACTGACGTAATCAGTTGACGTGCCCCATTTCCGAAGATTTTTACACAACACTTTTCAGGAAGAACTCTATTTACGTTGTTTTTTTTTCCTTTCTTTTAAATCATTTGAATAAATGTCATTTTAAATACGAACTAGAGATATTAATAGAATAATTTAGCAATCCGCGTAAACTTTCTTCACAAAACACTTTTACAGACCTTGTCATTGGGAATGGTGAAAGTAACTTAGGGGGTTAAGCCAACTTATGATAACAAGGTGTCAGGTTGCGGAACGTTACCGTTGGCAACTGGGATATTTTACTCCAGTCTGACGTTACAAAACTGACCGCTGCGTGATGGTATGCCCAGGTCCTTTGTCTCAAAATCCTATTGGATAGCAAAACCGAACCGTCTGAGCAAAGTCTACACGTTTCTACATATTCCAGTACCAAATCTTTTTTATTTCCGTTTCATATTATTGAAGTAGATTGTTTCGGATGATTCACAAGCATTACGCGTCACGTTAAATGGAATATTAAACTTTTACGTTTATCGGAAATACCAAATATCTGAATGAAAGAAAAATGACTTCGATCGGTGCACTTTTGGATATTAATTACACTTTCCCCCTTTTTTTTCTGTGTAATTCATTAAAGCGAATGTAAGTTTGAATTCACTATGTTATATCTACCAAAGTAAAGATATGCTCTATCTATAGATTTAGGTCCTGGATTTAAAATTATGTCTAAAGTTTGGTCCCGTTTTGCATGTTTTTTTATTATGGGATCAGGATCCTGAATTAATTTTAAAAAAACCGCACCCAAAAAAATTTGTTAATTTTGAATTTTTTCGGACTAAAATTCCTATATAAATTCTGAAATTATTTTGATAATAAAAAATATTTTATAGCATTATAAATATTTATACATAACAGTTTATTTACGGAAATACGCCTACTTTAAACAATTTTTTGCATATTTTTCTAATTTTCTTGTCATTTATTTTTACAGTTTTAAAATTTCGAAAGGTACAATAATAAAAAAAAAACAAGAATCTTAACTATAGTAATCGCATTAAAAAAAATCAAGTAACACATACGTTTTAGCATTAGCATATCTGCAAACGTATTTATGCGGGCAAGTTTTGGAAAAAAAATTCCTAATTTGGTAATATATAAATCGTTCATTGAATAAAAATAATAGTCAACAAAAAGTATCGCACATCTTCACCATTTTAATCAGCAACAAATCTGGAACTGTTGTTATTTTATATCCTCAAAATTTGATCTTTAAGTCCGAAGATCTGTTTATTCGCGATTAGAAGTTAATAGCCGTTAATTTAAAAGAATACATTCATGAGAACATCCACTTCCGCCATTTTGATTCATTGGAATGAATTAAAAAAAATAAATAAATAAATAAATAAATGATGTAACTTAACTAACTGGAAGAATGAAGTTCGTTCAAAATACAAAAGAACTAGAAACTTTGCACAAACAGTTTCTTGTATCAGATTAAAATATTTTTACATTTTAATTTTATAATTCATTCTATCAATTGTTTTCTGTTTATTATAATAATTACATTTTTTACTAAAAAATGCGAATATTACAATACATGTTTTTGAATGCATTCCAGAATTTTTTTTATTAAAATTATAGCGGTAACAAATACAGGAAAGATAACCTATTCAGCCGCTTCCCTTCCTACAAATACTCTTTTAATGAAAGAATTTAAAAAGTTTACAGTTTATTATTAAATAAATATTGAAAAAGAGAGGAAAAACACACGATTGTCTGTAGTTATTACTCAAAAAGTTTATTTAAAATTAAACTTACTGACCAGTGAGTGCTAAATTCGTAAGGGGAAAAAATTATCAGCTTCTATTACTCACTGTAACAGGTGTTACTTGTCATTTTTTAAAGTTTAATATTTATTAATTTTGTTCACCTATATTCTTGTATATAATTCATGTCATTGAATAAAAAATAATACTTTTTTATTATAATTAGATTTCTTTATTAATTCTCTCAAAATTTGTGAAAAAAGTGACCCCAATAATAAATTTTGAAACTATTGCAATTCGATACATTCCTATACACCCAACTTGTCAAACCACACATGGAATTTTGTTTCTAGGAATAAAACCATTTCGGACTATTACGTCATTTACCATATAAATTTATATATCACTAAAGTATTTACAATAAATCAACTGATATTTTCTAAAAATTGCTAAATTCAAATAATGTACTGTATTTTCCAAAGTGGAAATTGATTACCAGGTTCGTGAGGCTCCATCCAATATACGCGTTTGTAGCAGAGGGGGTGGTTGGTTAACTGTAAGAAGGTCAAACAAACAGCTCGGTCAAAGTCGCCCTCTTGCATGTTTCTTGCACCTGCCTTTGTTTATGAAATTTAACATGAATTTTTCTTAGTTATGTCGTTTATTATCTTTTAATATGATTTCAGTAGTTTAAAGCAATAAGAAAAGCAATTTGAACAATTGTTAAAATAAAAATAAAAAAAAATGTTTTATAGCTACTTATTACAATATTATTCTTTATCGGTTTAAAGGAAATAAACATACGACAAATAAATTTTTAAAAATTTTCAAAAAATTTGCATAAAATAAATTATTCAATAGAATAAATTATGCAACAAAACGAATTTGTTATATAATTTATTATAAACCTTATTATTTTATGTTAAACATTAATTATTTCCTGATTGAATATTAATATTTATTTAAATTTATGCAATTCAAAATTTAATTCTATTCAATTTTATCCTTTTTCCTGTTTACATATCAAGGTTTAATGATGAAATTATATTTTAATAGAAATTTAAAACAAAATTTTGGTCCAAATGAGTAATTCTCTGATCTAGTATAATGGGAATTGTCAATTACTACAGTCAAACTAAAATTCTCAGAACCCTAAGATTAGATAAAACTTTTTTCCTAAAAAGCCATTTTATATCTCAATTCAAATGTAATTATGCTTATTTACATCAGATAGAAAATAACGTAAAATATAAAAACAGGAATATTAGTTGCGGTTGATAGCATTCAGTTTTGTTGTTATTACTTAACCTAATTATCATAATTAAACAAATAATTTGATTTTATTACTATTTTTGGTTTGGAAGGCCTTTGAGATATAAAAGTTTAGGTAATATGAGTTAAGCAATACAATTTCTGCCTCAAAATAAAATTTTGAAAGATCAAAGAACTTTTAATATTCATTCTTTTACATTTTCTTTCTTTATTCTATTCTTATATAAATACATCTGATTTATATTAAATTGTAGATGTTGGAAATCATGAAACACGTGCGCTGTTAATTCATGTCAAATATGTGACACGTAGACGTACTATACAAGTAAAAGAGACAAGAAAGACAATTGTACTATAGTATTCGTCTCTTATCTTTGTTAGACAGAAACTGAGATAAGAACTAACATAATGATAGTGAACGAAAGCTTAAGTTTAAAAAAGTGGAGTCATTGCATGCAACCTTCATGCGAACAATAAAAAAGTTTTCTCATCTCCATTTTTATCATTGCTATATTTAAAAATGAAGTTTTAGAAGTTCATTGAAAATTAAACGTTTAAATAATAGATCTGATTATTTTTATTAGAAAAACAAAACTTTTAAAGATCAAAGAACTAATGTTTTTTAAAAATATATTGATTCTTTGCTTATACAAATACGCTAATATATTCCAATATGCAACACTTACTTGTTAGTATATTTTGCATTAGCGAACATGACATCAGTTGCTTAATATAAGTAGTTCTCTAAACTTTCAAATATTTCATCGATATAAACATCCATTCTTAGAAAATTTATATGTTTCTATATTGTTTTAAATTTTGAAAAGCTGGTTAAAGATGATTGAATATATAAATTGAATAACTAATGAAATTGATAGTCTCTCTTCTAACAGTAATCTATTCTGGGGCACTTTTATATGGATATTTTACAGGTTGATTCTGTTCCCATACCGCCAGATTTTTTCAAAGAAAAATTCTTCTATCATTCATCTTCTGGCGATCCTATCACAGGCGTCGGCTATACTCGTGATGAGTTCCAGATCGATTCCGCTGCATTAGTTAGAAAAATGACATTAAATAAGATAACTTTCTATAAGCAAGCTACACTCTAATCTAAAAAAAAAAACTATATTAGTTTTTCTAGAATTTTTTCTCTATGAGATGCATTATTAAAAGTCCTTTTTAGTCTAATCTTAAAAATAGAAAATGAGGATGGCCATGAACTCTGTCAATAAAACATTCAATAGTAAGCTTTGAACCAATTGCAAATTTCTATGAAATTCAATTACATAATTTCCTCATTATAAATAATTTGTTGCCATATTTTTAATCACGTACTTTCAATCATTTAGAAATAACTGAAATTTAAACTTTGAGGTATTCTCTAACAATTTTGAACCAATGAATACAGTATATTTCTATAAAAATGAAATCTAATAAAAAAGAGGTCATACAATATTAATGAGCTTAAAGTTGTATTTTTCAGTCTTGCATATCTAATAACTAATCATTTCAAAATAGAGAATAAATAAAGGGAAAAAAGGCATATCAGTTCTTTTTAGACTGCTTGTTAACTTAATCCATGATATAAATTTTAATATGCATAGAATGTTTTTAAACTTGAATTGCAATATTTTCATTATTTTTATTGAATGTGTTTACAGATTGTGGACATAATAGCGAATTTAGTCATTTTCATTAGACATTAATCTGAGAATTACATAGAAAACTATTCATTTGTCATTTAAAAATTCTAAGATCGATTCTTGACTTCTCCAGAATTTTTCAGCGATCCAACTCAGATCACTGAAAAAATTTTGGAAATCAATTCTATCTATTCTAATCTTTTCAACTTCTTGGCAGACCTTATCACAGGAATATAACTTATAGTATGCTTTGGAATAGCATAACCACTAATAATTTTCATAAAACTAATTAATTTTCTATATTACGATTCATAAAATGCCTCAAATATTTTTGTAAAAGTTGTATCGGCTAGATGCTCGCGTGGTAAAGCATTCGCTTATCATCTTGGAGGATTGAGTTCTATTCTGTATCCCACAGTTCCAATTTTTTAGGAAGGATCTGGGTTCTATTCGTTAAACTTTATCCTTCAATCTTCCAGTTGATCCCATCATGGGTATTAGCCAGCCTGAGATAGTCTAAAAGTGGCGGCT
>WUQG02442181.1:0-13503 GCA_011317285.2 Androctonus mauritanicus
GTGGGACCCGAGATTCGAACCCAGGTCCTCCAGAATGGAAAGCCGAAGCGATTCCAGGCGGCCAATCTGGCAGACTGTGTGGATTGTTATGTACCACCTTATGAGACTGTTATGAGATAGGCCTATCAATCTTTACACATTAACAGTTTATATTATATTAAAACATTATTAGCATTAAATTTATAATAATTGTAATTTATGTCTATAATAATTTATCATTTTAAAATAGGTTTAATTAATTCGATTGGAATGTATTAAAGATTTCATTAAAAATCGTTGATTAGTGTTTAATTTAACTATTTTTCCTCATACAATAGATCCTCGATTTTTACATATCCTCACTTAACGTTATTTAGCTGTTAGGTGGCCAGAAAAAGCTTGAACGAATTAAAAGATTAAAGATTTTAAGTCGAAAAAAGGAACAAAGACCTGCTTTTTTACACTTTACTTCAAGAGAAAATGAAGAGAAACTTAATTTTAATGAGCACTAACTCAACTATATACAATAATATTGTCCAATAACAATATATTCATTACATAGGAAATTCGGCAGATTGGCCAAGTAAATTCCATTAACTTTCTAATTAGCGCATCCATGATAGGTTTAAAAACCATCGTTTAAATAATTTAAACGAGGATTATGAAGATTCCATGACGGGCTTATTGACTTCCTTCCTTTCGAGTTTATTTTAAATAGTTCAACCTTCTTAGCTATGTATTATATTATTAGAAAATTTTATATCTGTTAATGTTAACGTTTGGTTCGTTAGGTTATAATATACTCTAACCCATAAAATTTAAAAAGTTTTTAAATAAAATAATCAAATTTTATAATTTTTGTTCTCTTTTTATATAATCATATATAATTTTATTTATTTTTTAATATTAATCATATATTACTATTTTTTAATATTAATCATATGTTAATTGTTTTTAATTTTTAATATTACATATGTATTAAAAATTGAATAAAATTTCAATTTTATCTTAAAATTTTTTAAAATATATTATTGAAGATATAATGCTGTGTGTCCTCGTTATTGTATTTTGATCATATTTAGGTCTACATCAGCGTAAAATGACCTTGCTGTTTATTCACCATTAAACTGGAACTTTTCTCCCATTTAAAAACTTAAGAGTTTACTCAGTGGCCACTTTGCCCAACCTAGTCGGGTAAAATGGCCATTTTGCAGAAGTAAAAATAAAACAAAAATTAATGAAAATAGTGCAAAGCATGTAAAAAATAATATCTTTAATTGACACTGCATTAAATACAGTATATTCTATCAAAATATCAAATATGTAATAGCTAAGGGAAAAAAATTGCAAATAAATTTAGCTTAGAGTGGCCACTTTATCCTGCTCTCCCCTACATACAAAAAAAAATGAGCCTATGTGCATAAAAAATAAATTATAAACTTGATAGAATTTATTCATATTTCTGAAAACGTTTTTCATTTAACTGTTCTTTAAGAATATTCGTTTTCATATGTTACATACGAAGTGCCTTAATTTTCTGTTTTCATTTGCAATAGACATTTTTCCCTAATTGGATAGCTTTTTATTTTTTCTAAGTACACCAAATAACAGTATATTTAACAGTCATAGAAAAACAACAAGGATTTTATTTAAACTATAATCATTGTGACTGCAAACAGATCATCATGAATTTTCAAATGCAAATTCATGAGATCATTATGCTTATTTTTGTGTTATATCAGCTTTCAACGATAATAATTAGAAAACATCCAAATTAGTGATCGAAAAGCTGATATTATCTTTATTCTAGTTTGAATGAGTAAAATATCAGGTAAAAATTTCCATTAAAATTTATCAACTTAATAAATATTATTATAATAGCATTTATTATATAAATTTCTGCAATATTTTAAAGCATAGTTAATATATAATCTATAAAACTGTTAAATTCAATAACAATTAAAAATTTATTAATATTTATGTTTTAAATGTTTTAAATTGTTGTTGTATTTTAATTGTTTTCTGATTTTTCGATATTTCTTTTCACAGGTACAATGATATATGTGAAGCTTATTTGCATTTTTCTCTTCCTCTGTAGTTTTGGTAAATTTTAATATATTTTATAATTATTAATTATTAAATATTTAATTGAATACGTTATTAAGAACAATGCCCTACTCTACCCTCTATTATTCAATCATTACAGTAATTAAATTGTTAATATATATATATATATATATATATATATATATATAAAACTATCGTTCATAAATTGCTTACACTATGTTACAGTAGAATCAGTACAGGTAACTTCGATTTACGAAGCCTCAAATTACATAGTTTCAAAATTGCGAAATTTGTATCTTTATAGATTTTGTTAATGCTGCATGCGGTTAACATGAATTTCTACGCATTTTCAGAAGCTTCTGTAAACAGAACAAAAGGGACTATCTGAATGTTTCCCTCTGCCAATGAGAAATGGTTGGAAATTTCTCGTTGGCAGAGGAGTATGAACTTTTTCGTTTTTTAACTGTACTATACGTTTTTTCAATAAACGTTCTCATTTTTGTGTGTATTTGTATTGAAAATTAATGTAAATCGCCAATTTATGGAATTTTTCTGGTTTTGGAACGTATCTAATTACATTCTAGAGTATTTTACCTCAAATTACGAACTAATATGTCAGACTTTGCACGAGCGTAAATCGAGGATTATCTGTAATTTAGTCGATAGAATAAGATTAAGTTCCGTACGAAGAAAATAAAATATATTTTATTATATTATATTTTTATAAACTAAATATTTTACATACTAAAAAAATTATAAATTTATTTATGATTAATAAATTATTTTGTGTTTAGAGAATTTTGCATGTCGTGAAGAAAATCGAGATCCTGCCAGATACAAAGGAGAATATGTTTTCTCTGTTGGTTGGTTTGGTTTAGCGCTTAATTGTAAATGGCTTTGCCGAGACATTGCTAATGTAGACCACGCAGAATGCTTCGAAAACATGTGTTATTGCATACTATGTGATCCATTCTGATGTTCTCATAACGATAATTTTAAAAATAATTATCCATCCCTTATGAAATCAGTCTGTTATTCATTTTTTTGCATAATGATTAGAAAATAATACAAGTGATCCTCTAGTTTAAAACATTTTAGCTAAGAAAATTCATACGTAGGAATGTGAATTTTCATTTTCAAATTTCACGAAATTTCAAACCTCTTCAGTAATTTTAAGTAATGTGATAGAGAAATGCTCTAGCAACCCATATAATGTAAAATTACATAATTATTTAACATATTACAGCAGAATTTCAAGATGGCGGCGATTACATTAAAAATTCATCGCTTTATATTCGAAACTTGTTATTAAAATCTGTGAAATAAGAAACTTTTAATTGGTTTAATTGTGAAATATATTAGAATATATAATATATTAAATTATTTCATTATTTTTGGAACCAAAATAATAGCAGTATCTGAGTTACAGACGAAAGTTACGTACGAATTATGTTCGTACTAGAGGAGCGCCAGTATTTCTGTGGAAGTATGGATTTATAAACATTAAAAAGTTTTGTATAATAGGATAAAATAATGTATGCAACTGAATTTATTAATATGTATTTGTTAATTTTAGAATTATTTACTGTTTTATATCCTGTGAACTTTTCATAAATTTAAATTATCATCATTTTATAACGTAAAATAAATAAATACAATTAGAAGAAAAATCGTCTAATTTTCGAAAGTGTTATTTATTTTGGAATGTTTAAAGTTAAAAAATTTAAAATAAATGTTATCAAACTCATTTTCAATGATATAATCTGTATATTGAATATCCAAAAACATTTATTAAACAGTTTATTTACTTTATCAATATGGTTACTAATATGTACTAATTATATTGCTATTGTATACTAGTTAACATATTAATGCTTCTTGATAATATTTAAATATAATTAATTTATACATTAATATATTTAAATAATAACTTAACTATATATAAGTTCTAAAAGTTGTAGGAATAAATGCTGACAAAGTTTGGGTCAGTTAAACTTTGATGATTTTTATTTTATATCGTTGACTCTAGATGGCGCTAAGTGTTATCCTCCATTACTAATATTTTGTATCATTTCTTGTCAATAATATAAAATAAAATTTTGATAAAAATCAAAGGCCATTCTGTAGGATTAAACTATCTTTCAGAATGAAATGGCAACGTCGAGGTAAACTTTAATGGAAGAACATCATTACTAAAATTCTTGAAACACGAAATGCTCCAATCTACACGTATATTTTCTTTTCTTTTTTTTTTGCATATTTTACGCTCCTTTCACATAGGGAGATTACTAAGGGGCGGGCCAGTTCCAACCTCGAGCTGCACCCACACCTATGGAGGGGGCTAGGGGGCTGGATGGTGAAGGAAGGGGATCGCCGGGCCGGGTTCAGCACCCCGAAAAAACTTTACAGGATTTACCAGAGCCGGGACGCGAACCTGGTCCTCCTGAGTGCCACGCCGACAGCGTTAACAAAAAAATATACGAGTAGCGCCATCCGGGCGGCCCTACTCGTATATTTTTTTGTTTTGGTCAGCAGATGATGCCACTTTCCACTCAGTAATAGTAATAAGTGGCGAGGCGAAGGAAGCCCTTCCACATGCTCACCACTCCTGCAGGGGTCAGCCGGATTTTGGAGGAGGGGGATCGACGGACCGGGCCCGGACCCCATGATAAATATTTTCAAGCGGTGGGACACGAGATTCGAACCCGGGTCCTCCAGAATGGAAAGCCGAAGCGTTTCCACGCGGCCAATCCAGTCGATCCTACTGGTATATTTGTCCGGATAAACTGTCGAATTTTCAAGGTCTCATTCTATTTTATGATGTATTGCTACCACATCAAGTACACATTATCTTTTATTATTTATTATAGGTTAGGTCTGAGTTTTTAGATTAGCGAAGCGATTACGATTGAAAGTTATTTTAATTTTACGATTATTTTCTTAGTAAATTTTTATATTGTATTAAAAGATATGCAAATATTACTACCATGATCAAATGAATCATAATGGATTGTTTTTGGAAATAAACTATATTTTAAAAATTATTTTTCTATATTATGACTAAGGCCCCATCATTAATTTAAAATAATTTATTTCTGTTTTTTGATTTGTAAAGAAAATTTTCGCTTTCACAAAGAGATCTAGGACCGAATATATTATCCAATCTGATGAAACGACTGCATCAGTCCAATTTTTAATATTAATTGATCATGATAGTGGCCGCCATGTTTATTTGCTAAAAAAGATTGGTGTATCTTGGTCTATATATTTCCGATCTTATTTGTATAGTGCCCGGTAAATTAATATTTTTGAATATATTTAAATATGAATAGTCACCTCCATCCGCGTATTTTTAATAATAGAGTTAAGAATAGCAAGGAATTTTTCAAAAATAAATATGGCAGATAGATGGCATCAATGTTAACTGTATTCGGTACTGTATTTTGATAAGTTGTTATTAATAGGACAGAAAGAAATAGTATTACTTCTATTATTTTTTCAGAAAAAGTACTTTAAAAATTTTTTCAGTAAGATCCGAACTTGGTTCTTTGAATCCATTTTTCACCTAATGGCTGACCTCAGCAAGCGTCAGATGATTGACACTGCAATGCTTAGTGGCACAGTAATTTTCTGGTAAAAAGCAGTGTAAAAATAAAAAAATATTCGAGAACAATGAATCATTAATTATTGTGTTCGATTTTTCATGTGTTCTTGAAAATTCATCAATTTTAGATTTATTGAAATTGATCAGTATTAATATAATCACATATTTTGGAAACAAGTTGAAATTCTTTGTATGAAACTATTGTATTAAAACTTGTCTTAATGGAAGTGCTTTCCAAACATTTTTATATTATTTCCCGCTCCGTAACAAATTAAATATCAATTATAAAATGATATCGATGAATTAATATAATTCATTCCACCAGATAGACTCCAAATCCTTCAAGCTAGAACCAGTATGAATGCTATCGCATATACACTTCCTCTTATCGGTATCGCTATCACTTTATTTGAATTTTCTCAGATAATGGTGATACCATTCGCATGTATAAAAACTTGAAATTGTTAAATGGTTCTATTGATCAATTTTTCAACGTTGAATTTCGGTACAGATTTCATTTACAGCTGTTTCTTACCTTCATGGTTCATCTGAAGAATTCCGAGAATATTTTAACATGTTAATATCATTATTCGTATTCAGATAAAGTTATTTAGAAGGAGAATTAAGATATACAGTATATACAATTGGTTCGAAAAAAGTTTTTACCTGCTTTGCTGGGTCTGAACCAACGATCTGGACTGAACTTACAGGAAATTGATCGGTTATAAAGTCTATTTATTCGAACTTGAATCATGGAAGCTAAAAATGGACGTATCCGTTTTAACTGAGAATAGGGGTGACGTATATGATTAGGATGAGTTGATTACTATGCTTTCAACTGAAAAGACTAATCGCTGCATACTATTTCTAGCAAGGCAAACTAGTTGTAATTAAAAACTCTTAATCAGAAATCAGCAAATGAAATATGTACAGTATAATAAATATTATATCTGTACAGCGTTTAAAAATTTCGTACCGATCGACTGATGTGATACGTCTGCACAGGAAACATTTTTTTTTTATTTTTTGCATATTTTACGCCCCTATCCAATCAGGAAGATTACTAAGGGACGGGGCCAGTTACAACCAGGGGATGTACCCACACCCTTGGAGGGGGGTCAGATGGTGAAGGACGGGGATCGCTAGGCTGGGCCCAACACCCCGAAAAAACTTTTCAGGAGTTACCAGACCCTGGACGCGAAGCCGGGTCCTCCTGCGCAGCACGCCGGAGTGTTAACACTGTGCCTGCGTGGGCACGCCGGCACAGTGTTAACATTCGGCTATCCCGCCGCCATGAAACATTTCCGTACAAGCTCTAGCAAGTGCAGGTCTGCATGTCACGATTAAGGTGTTGCGTGTCGTGTAGACGAAGGAACAGGATGAGAAATTGCGCATTTCGAAATTTATTTAAGTTGAATTTATGTAAGTCCGGGTATTACTGTATTAGAAACAATTTATGAAGAAATTCTATATAAATTATTGCATATATATAATTGTGTCGTAAAGCGTTTGCAAACATTTGCAGAATTGAGTTTCCCACTTTAAAATTTTTCCCGATGGATTAGGACCATGTCGTGGAATCTATCCATATCCTTACAGATGATCCCACCAAATTTGTGGGCACTGGAAATGTCAGCCGATTAGCAACTGCTGGTGGTAAATGGCATAGAACTATACAGGAAAGAAACTCACAGGTATTGTCATCTATCGAATTTGAGCCATGTCAAATGATGTCGCTGTTCGATGTTCTCATTTTGGGTTTCTATTAATCCATCCCAATATTATTATGTCGAATTTTAATTAAATTCAGATCTTTAATCTTCCTCACATTGATGAATACTCAAATGCTTAAAAATATGTACTTCTGATTTTTTGTTCGAATCTCAATATAACAACCGGTTAGCAATTGTAGCACTCAAATTCGATTAACAGAAGGATGAAATGCATTTTCTGCATGATCCATCCTCAATTTTCATTACATATAAAACTGCCATGCATTACTTCTGTATCTGATCTTTTCCCAAATATTTCATTTTCCATCCCCATATTGGCAATTATAGCAACAACAGAGACAGACATTGTTTTTTATTAGTATAAATTATTCTTGGATTTCTTTATAACTCATGAATTTGACGACAATTGATGAAATCTCTGTCTACAATTATTAAAATATATTCATCAAGCTTTATGCATAGAAACAATTATTAATTTGAATAAATTCTGTCTACTTATGAATAATACGTTTTCATCAATAAATTTGATGATATATCGATTAGAATTCTTTGAAGATTAATCAAGAAATAAATCAGAATATAATAATTCCTTTGAACCTCATTTATTTTTTTCTTTTTGATAAATGCAAACAATTAAAAGATGCTTATATTAATAGGAAATTTAACTGAAAAAGATAATAATATTGAGTAAAATAATTAACGATATCAATGATTAATTAATTAATAATGATTTGCGAATAATTAATGATGTAATGATGTTAATTATCAAACGAAAACAAAGTTATCGGAAAATTTTATAAAGCAAACATTTTTATCATTAAATCGTAAACCTGAGAACTAAAGAATTTGTTATAAATTAAATATTTTGTGTTGTTGAGACAATATCATAAAACTGAGAACTAAAGAATTTTTTCTTATATAAATTTAACATTTTATTACAATCAATCATTTGACAACAGAGAGAACGATTTTGTAATGAATCATTTGGCAACAGAGAGAAAGATTTTGTAATGAATCGTTATTTTGTAAGGTTTGCACAGTTGAAATTCATATAAAGACCGCTTTCCTCTAATATTTCAAATTAGTTTTATCTTCAGTTACAGGTAAGTACAGAACTCTACTTTGAGACTATTGTAAGAGCTGTAACTCTACTTTGGTACATATACCGAATTAGTGATTATGCTTTCCCAAACCTTTTGCTTTCTCGAGACTTGGGAATTCCCGAATTAGTAATTAAATTTGTTTTTCGAGGTTCGAGATTCCCTTTCGGCAATTCACGAGAATCTTGAATTTCTAAAAAATATTTAGTTAAGACAATATTTGTTTTTAATATGGATAAAACAAATTGAGGCAGAAAAAATCATGAAAAATGAAAACAAATAATATTGGATTGTTTTATATTTGTTCTTTTTTTATTTATTATTTTAATTATATTGAAAAAATAGGTCACATTTCAATATTATTCACAAAATAATCATATTTGTTTTCGCAATTATTGACAATTTTTATTAAAATTGCTTTTCAATAGACATAAATAGTCTATTCATTTATCTGCAAAACTGATCCTGTGTTTGGATACAAAAATTCCAGACAGACTTTTTGTGCCCATTCCTTTGTAGACATATATGAATTTTTTAAATCTATACAACTGCGTTTTTTACACAGTATTACATCTGACTATCTAGACCAACAGATACAGCTCTTAGAAAACGATTAGGACCCTCCTATTTTGGATACGTAATTTTATAAGAGCGCACTATAGCCACTGCCCATTGGGTGAAGATGGGTGTTTGATTGAGGACTAGTTATTCATTCATATCCTCTGATATATTATATCAGATTAAACTATACTATATAACCTATTTACCATAGACGTCATCAGACATCATTGCTACTCTGGCGAACCGCTGAATAGGGTAGAAACGAGATATTTGTTTTGCTTTGTTTACGTAAATATCGTCACAAATCTGACTACGTCGTAACATGGAAGGTATACAACTATAGAAATTTTTAAAATTGCAATAAAAGGAATGATTTTTCTATAATTTATTGATATATATGTTATTTTAGCTATATGCATGGTTGTTTTAATTATTATTTTGTGATTAATTTCAGATAATTTTCTTTTTGAAATATAAAGTAAGTAAAAATGATTCGGATAAACAACTTGACTTATCCGCATAGTTTAGTGACTCGAAGATGTCACAGGACCAAAAGAGTTAACGTATCGCTAAGAAAATTTTCGCGATACTAACTTCTAGAATTTTTTTAATTCCCGAGTTTTTTAAGAATTTTCTCGAGAATCGAGAATCCCGAAATAAAAAGAAAAAAGAAAAATTTTCGAGTATCGGGAACGAGACTTTCTTGTAAATCTCAAGCATAATCATTATACGAAATATCTCATAGCAAAGACGTTGAATACGATCCAAAACACTTTTGATAATACCATATTATTTTGTTATTAAATCAGCAATCTAATTAAATTCTCAATGCAAAATTTAATGTATATATACAGAATTTTTTAGCAGTTATACTTTATTTTCTCCAAATATATGTTTCTAAATATATGTTTCTTTTAAGAGATTCAATTTTCACAAAATTTATTGTAGGAAATTATCAGCAATAACGATATTATAATGGTGATTAGTAGGTTCCACTAACGATAGGATGCGTTAAAAAGTTTTGTCATAATTTGTGAACTCGAAAGTCAATTATAGATAGAGGCAAAGTTATAAATAGAAATTTGGTTATCCAAATCCAATAAAAAAATTCGAATATTCAGTAATTTCTTTAAAGTTAGCTGTAGCAAAATAACGTTGAATAAATAATGGTTTTTTGTTATGATGTGAAAACATGCATCTCATTCTGCCAAAAATTTGTATAAAGAAATGCTGGATAAAATTCGAATGTGTCTAATATTTTTATATTTTCAGATGGAACATTACGAAAAGCTACTTATTAAAATTGGATGAAGCTGTAACAAAAAGGTTTAATTGGTTTTATTTTAATTAAATGCAAGAATTTGACTTGTTTAGAAATTGAATCAAAGAGTGAATGAAGAAATAGAAATTTGCTTTCTGATAATGTTCTTTTGATTGTAGGATTATTGAGTCTACTCAGGAGTCTCTTATCAGGAAAAGTTCATGAATTGAAACGACCAATTGAAAAACAGTTTCATACCATTCCGGTGCTATTATTCTTTATCTTTCTCATTTTATGCTTCTTAATTAAATATTTTATTATGTAGAAGAATTATTTCAGTGTCCATTATGAATGTCACTACCTATGATTGGATAATGATTTGGATTTGATGGAGTTATGATGAGAAATCTATCATCAGAAATAATCCATCAACGTGATGGAGGATCATCCATGATGGATGTTAAAATTCAATACAGAATATCAGGAAATAGGCTATATGTAGGAGCAATCGCAAAATACTATCTTACAACATGCATTATAGAATTTATTTTGAAGTTTTCTGACTATTTTAACATTAATAAATAATAATTCGTCAATCTTTCATCAATTAATATGTGATATTTATAATGCCGGTGATTATCTGAAATAGATCAACCGATAAGAAATTTATATGTTTGAATTAAAGGGAAATGAGTTTTAATTTTTCGAATTTTCAACTAATGAAAATCTTCAATACTATAAATATTTATTTTACAATTTGTAAAAATATATTAAACCTACATTTCAAAATAATTTAGAAGAAAACATTTTTTAAATTTATAAATTTGAATATTACAAAATGGTGGAATTTATAGTCTTCCGCAGAACTTGCTCATTGAATTATTAATCTGATATTTAATTCAGAATTGAATGTAAAACTGCACCTTGTTTTTTCATTTTTGATATTTTGAAAGAATATCAGTTTACAAGTAGAATTCATGTATTTGTGAGTGATACAAAGATACAGGCTTATGACCTTGCTGCGGTTATACGGCGCGTCGCGGGTAAGGACGAGTGGTGAGGCGACACTCCAGAGATTCAGAGACTACAGATAAAATCTAAACTTCTATTTATTTAGATGTAGAGAGAGAGCTCTTTACAAATAGACATTTTTCAATCGACAGTTTCATAAAGAGGAAGTACATGGATATTCACAGTTCAAGTTCAAGGAACGATGGCGATATCAAGACAAGTTCAAGGATCGAAAGTTCAAGTTCAAGGAACGATGGCGATATCGACAGTTCGTGGACGGTCGGACGATGGAGTACCTGTTTTCTTTTCCGCGGCGACGTCGGCTGCACTCTTACGGGGAAGAAGAATAAGACGGATCCTTTTTATTTCTGTCACTCGGTGGAACAGTAGAATCCCTGTAGCACTTCTGGCAACTAGATGTAATTGACGATCGGAGTTTTGTTTGGTCAGTCCACCTGCTCTTCTAAGACCGCTGCTTCTTATTAATCCACCTGGTCTTGTTAGATCAGGTGGATTAATAAGAAGCAGCCCCAATTCTCACGCGTGAAAATTGGGCGCTATAAATGAATGGCTATAAAGAGAATACGCGTGAGAATTGAGCGCCAGCGCCCAATTCTCAGGCGTGCCTTTATAGTGTCTCCAATGTCCTGACCTTCCACCTGGATTGGTGACGAGAAGAGCGAAGTAAAAAAACAATTGTCCAAAACTGACACATGTGTTGCTACTTGTCTTGATTTACTACAATTGGGGACAAGAGTCCATGGATTGGAAAATATTGTACATTATCGCGTATCACCTTTCGGTGTATTTCTCTCTCTTCTCCAAATTCCTCTCTCTGTTTTTCCACTTATAACAGAAAACAAAATCCGGAGGTGATGAAAGACACACCACATCCAACCCGCGTTCTTGTCTCTCACATATTTATATTTTTGGTTAGATTTAATGTGTAAATAGAACGACATCGATATGTTTGTTTTTTAAGATGTGCTGATATCACAACGGAAAACAGAATCTATCTTTAAATTAGGGAGAAAAACAGAAAAATCTCCCAGCACGAATATTTGTTTACTAAAATTATCGAAAATGTCAATTAAGGAAATTTTTATAAAATCTGCACATTCTATAGAATATCGAAGTATAAAAATTATTTATTTTAGATTATTTACTGTAATAAGGTAAGAAAAAATTAATATAGTTTATCTGTTATGTTAGGTTAGTTTGGTTAAGCCACCATATAGCACGAGAAATATTCTATATCTGGCGGTGGTCACTTTTAGAGCCCATCACAGGCTGGCTAATACCTCATCCAGGGAAATAAGCCAAAGATTTACCACTCGGCCATCCGACCAAAGTTTATCTGTTATCTGTTTAGCTTTAAGTTTATCTACTCGTAGAAGATTATCATTAAATCTTAGTTATAAAATATTTTCGAAAATACTTTTGATATTAATTTAATAACTTAACATTTTATTTCTTCACCAATATATCTTTATGACTCTTTAATACATCTTTAATATATTAATTATTAAAAAGGGAAATAACAGTTCCAGAAAAAAATAAAATTATCTACTTTCCGAAAGAATCATTTACTTTTCATTTATTTGAAATCCATTGGCTTCATATATCCAATTTTAACGTTGTTTTAAGTAGCATAAATATCAGAATGACGTTTTCATCACAATAATATTATGTCATAATGATAACATTGTTGTTATGCTATTATGATATCATAAATTATCAGGTTTGCTGATGTTTTCTATTGTTCCATGAAACGTCATATAGTTACTCACTCCTGCGTTGCTAATACTTAACGCCATCTTTTAACGTTATTAAAATTAAAATTTAATAAAAATGAAATTCTATCTGTAGTATTAAAGAATGCGTCATCGAAGTGTGCCTTAATGGCAGAATATCATTACCAAATTTCACGAAAAATTGTTAATTAGTGGAGATAGAAAAGACAAGGCCCGATCTTATAAACCTCCATTTCCTTCGAAAAATAGGCTAAAAATAATTTCCACTATTAACTATATTCAAAGGCTATGGCCACTGAAAATGAATGAAACCCATATTTTATTATTAATTATGAATTAATATTCTTAAAATTAAGGTAAACGAAATAAATAAATATTTAAATTTTAAAGTGTCATGGATGGGCGAAACTTTCAGATTTGATTTTCTTTAGTT